>BSBK01001633.1:0-152500 GCA_027943335.1 Chamaecyparis obtusa
TATATATATGTACATATATTTATAGATATATATATATATATATATGTAGATATATGTATAGATATATATATACATATATGTATAGATACATATATATATATCTATGTGTATATATACATATATGTATCTATGTGTATATATGTATATATATATAGATATATATATATATATATATAGATATATGTATATATATATAGATATATCTATATATATATGTACATATACATGTGTAGATACATACATATATACATATATGTGTGTGTGTGTGTGTGTATACACACATATACATATATGTATATATGTATGTATCTACACATGTGTGTGTGTATATATATATATATATATATATATATATATATATATATATATATATATATATATATATATAATATATATTATATATATATATATCATCTTGTCAAGAATGTCAAAAATAACTAGAGAGTGACCAATGAAGTTGAAAGGATTTAATAATTTTAATAATTTACTTCTTAGAATAGAAATAAGAATATGTATTCTATTTCTAAACATAATGATATGAGATAGTTCTAGCACAAGCATATAGGCCATGTCAACTACCAAATCCTTGAGATAATGAAAAATCTATTAGAAAGTAAAGTCCACCAAGATAACTAAGAGGGGGGGCTGAATTAGTTATGAGATAACTATAAATTTTATCATCTTCAACAACATTAAACCATATAAGCAATATAATTACCAAACCATAGAAAGATATTCATATACAATGACACAATGACACAAGATATGTTGACTAGGGAACCTCTTGATCAAAGAGTAAACCCCGGTGGGAATGATGCCCATAAAAGATGCACTAATATGAATATTCCTTGTGAAAGGATGAAATCTTTTAGGAGTCTTATGAAATACATTCAGTACATATGGATCCTTGTTAAAAGATTCTAACCCTGTTAAGAGTTATGGAAGACAGAAGGACCCACTACCCAAACAACTTCAGGGTAAGATCACTGAACACACTATCCAAATAATCTTTGCATTACTCAATAGAATAATATGTTACCTCTTCTCTGACTATGCCAAACCACACTCACTATTACATCAGATCTCAATTTTAGTTCTCTGTACTTCGCATGTCTTCCTTCACAAATTCGCTTTCACATTTAGCTCTTTTCTTCACTTCATGTATACAACATCACACACAACTTCTACTTCCATATCACAACTACATTAAAATAAGGAAATACATTCCTTCCTTTATACCACACTCAAATAATTAAAAATGAGTCGGCATACAATTGCAACATAAAAGTTTCCACACGCTACATCAAAATTACATAAAACTGTCAGCTTCCAAATACAATAAATCTTCACTCATGTGACCTAAAGGTCTGTACTATTATCCAAATCACTATCAATATGTCTTCAACTTCCCTTTAACTACAAAAAACTATTTTCCATCCTGATTAGGAGATATCATCCGATTTCCACAAACTGCTACTTAGGAACACTGCCTGAATACTGCTTCCACCAAAATGTTCATAACTTCCATGAATAAATGAATTACTATCTAAACTCTTAACCATAGACTTATAACATATCAAAGAGTATATCCTCAACATTGCATAGCTCCAACTGCAATAACCCACTCACGATAATCCAAACTCTGTCTGCTTCTCTGTAAGTCTTCAGTAAATCACTGTGTTGACATCAATGATAATCATAGTCATGAATGCAACATCAACTACTATAGAATGGCTGAAAAATATTTAGCATTCATTCCTAACAATCTCCCTTATTGGTATTAATGGCAACATAGATGAAAAACATCCAATGTTCCAAAAATCCAACACTGCTGCTCCATATCCTCTTCATCAATCAAATCTTGCTTTGTTATCCTATTCAGTTCTCTCCAATAGATGTTTCAGATGGTTTTCATGTGTCCTTCTCCCCATTAACATCAATGATAGAAATTTCATCACTATGTCAACAACAACCTAATGTCAAAAGACACTGTTCAAAAAATACATTCATTGGAGTCCTCATGACTCAGCTTAGATACAAATACTCCCTCATAGAGGAAGTACCAACATCTAGTCCAAAAGAAAGATAGGGCTCATATACCACTAGACGGATGCAACCAACTACATCACTTTTCAAAAGTAGGCTGGGGCATAACCCCAAGCATACCTCTCAAATACTCAAATGTATCCTTAGGCAAAGACTTTGTGAATATATCTACTATCTTCTCCTTTGTACTTATGTACTCAAGTCTAACTTCTTTCTCAGCAACTTTCTCTCTTACAACATGATACTTAATCTCTATATGCTTTGTCTTAGAATGTAATACAGGATTCTTAGAGATACTAACTATGATGGTGTTGTCACAATGTATGATAGTGGGCTCAAGAAATTTTATTCTAATATCCTTCAGCATTTGGTTCATCCAAATTGTCTGTTTACAATTGTTTGCTGCTACTACATATTCTACTTCTGCTATACTTTGTGAGATATAATTTTGCTTCTTGCTTAGCCAAGAAACTAATCTTCCTCCAAGGAAAAATGCTCCACCACTGGTTCTTTTCTTATCATCAACACTGCCTCCCCAATCAGCATCTGTATATGCACATAGGGTAAAATCATCAGATTTTTCATACCATAATCCACAGTCCATTGTGCCTCTTAAATATCTCAGTATCCTCTCTACTGCTGCATAATGTGATTCTCTAGGTTCAGCTTGAAATCTTCCTACAATTCCAACTGAATGTGCTATATCAGGTCTTGTATGATTCAAATACTATAATCCTCCAATCATAGATTTGTATTTCTTCTATTCTACTACAAGAGTCTCATTTGTGCTAGATAGCTTATGTCCAATCACCATAGGTGTTCCAACTGGTTTACAATTCTCCATTCCAAATATTTTCAACAATTCATTCAGGTACTTTGTCTAGCTTACAAAGATACCATCATTGTTTTGTGTTATCTATAATCCCAAAAAGTATTTCATTTCACCAATCATACTCATTTCAAATTCAGTCTTCATTTCATCAGCAAATTTGTCACTAGCTTCATCTTCTCCCCCAAAGATAATGTCATCAACAAAAATAACTATAACTAACAAACCATTTTCAATTTCTTTTGTGTATAGATTGCTATCAGTTGTTCCTTTTGTAAATACCAATTTTAACAAATACTTATCCAGTTTTGCATACCAAGTTCTAGGTGCTTGTTTAAGTCCATATAAGGCTTTCTTCAATTTGCATACCATGTCTCCTTCTTGAGTTAAGGGAAAACCTTTAGGCTGCTCAATGTAGACTTCTTCTTCCAATTCTCCATTCAAAAATATTAACTTCACATCCATCTGATATGCTTTGAATTTCTTGTAAGCTGCATAAGCCAAAAACATTCTCACTTCTTCAATTCTTGCAACAAGTGCAAAGGTTTCTTCATAATCAACTCCTTCTTGTTGTGAGTAACCCTTACATACCAATCTTACTTTTTTTCTTACTACTTCTCCTTGTTCATTCATCTTGTTTCTGAATACCCATTTAGTTCCAATAACATTCTTGTCTTTAGGTCTAGGGACCAATTCCCATGTCTTGTTCTTTTCAGTATGATCTAGTTCTTCTCTCATAGCATTAGTCCAAATTTTATCTTCACAAGCTTCATTAGTAGTCTTAGGTTTAATTTGAGAAATCAAACATAACTGTTCTTGTACCTTATTTCAAGTTAGAACTCCTCTTTTGATGCTTCTAATAATTTGTTTAATAGGATGATTTCTTAACAAACTCTTGCTAGGTGTCACTATCTTAGATCTCCCTTCAGATGTAGGTTCTTCAGTGACTTCACTGTGGCTTTCATTCAACAAATCACTGTCAATTTCATAAAATAATTTAGTAGATCCAGTGTTAGGTTTAGGATGAGCTTCTTCATCTGATTCATAATCAAGCATTCTTTCTTAAATTTTGAACTTTTCATCAACTTTAACATTTGCGCTTTCAACAATAGTCTTAGTTCTTTTATTGTAACATCTATAAGCTTTTCTTTTCAAAGAATACCCAAGAAATATTCCTTCATCACTTCTAGGATCAAACTTTCCAATATCATCATCTCTCTTTATATAACATTTGCTTCCAAAAATTCTAAAATACTTAACTAAGGGTGCATGTCCAAACCATAATTCATAAGGTGTCTTATTTGTGTCTATTCTGATTTGTACTCTGTTCATTTTATACATTGTTGTGTTCACTGCTTCTCTCCAAAATATCTTTGCCAAATCATTCTCAAATAACATAGCTCTTGTTGTTTTAGTTCCTTCTTTCTGCAATACCATTTTGTTCAGATGTTCTAGGGGCTGAATATTGTCTTTTAATTCCATTTTCTTCACAAAAGATGTTAAACTCTCTAGAAGTAAATTCTCCACCTCTATCAGATCTCAACATTTAATCTTCATTCCAAATTAATTCTCAACTTTATTCTTAACAATCTTAAACTTATCAAATGCTTCAAATTTTTCTTTAAGAAATGCAATCCACATCATTCTTGTAAAATCATCAACAAGAATCATAAAATACCTTTCTCCATAGAATCCTCTAGTCCTGATAGGACCACTCAAATCTGTATGAACAATCTCCAGCTTCATAGTAGATGTAAACTTCTTACTAGGAAAAGAACTTCTCTTCTATTTAGCCATTACACATTCTTTGCAAATCATGTTAGTAGGCTTCATAATTTTAGGCAAATCTCTCACTGCAAGTGTAGTAATTACTTTCACAATGTTATCCAAGTTTATATGACAAAACCTTCTATACGATAACCAACTGTCATCAATCTTAGCAATCAAACATGTCATCTCTGTAGGATTCAACTAAAATACATTACCTCTGGTTCTAGATCCAATTCCAATCAGATTTTTATCTTTATCCTTTATCACACAAGTTTTCTCAGTAAACCAAACTTGATATCCCTTATCAACTAACTATCCAACACTCAAAAGATTATGTTTCAATCCATCCACAAAACAAACATCATCAGTATTAGCCTTTCCATCAAGAGTAATAGATCCTATACCTTTAATCAAACAAGGTGCATTATTTCCAACTCTAACAACTCCTTCGTCATATTCATTAAGCTTTATGACCTTTTTCATGTCTCTAGTCATATGATGTGAACAACCACTGTCTATAATCCAATCGGCTTTCTTTTCAACTTAAGAAACTAAGGTTTTTTCTTCCTTAACATCAGTTCTAGGACTCTCTTCTTTAATTTCTACAAATCCTATGTCATTATTATTCTCAGTATCACTTAAAGTTCTTTCTATACTAGCGCCAAGATCTTCATCATTAGCATAATAACATTCCTTAGATCTTCTAGGTTTGAAATTGTTTCTATACTTTTTAACTCTTTTAGGACACTTAGATGGAAAATGACTGTATTCTTGACTAGTCCAACATTTAAATATTTTCTTACCATCTGGTTCACTTTTTACAAGCAAGGCAATACCTTCTTCAATCTTCTTGTCTTCATTTCTAGATCTGCTACTGCTAGCATAATCTCCACTCACACTGATGGTTCTTGAAAAAGTAAGGCAAATACTAAGAGAACTGAATGTTATCTCCATTCTAGGTAAGTCTTCTGATAATCTCAGGTTCATTTCTATTACTTCCAATCTTCCAAGAAGAGTCTCTCTTATAAAATTTGTAGTACAAGGTATTGTACACACAAAAGTAGTGCACTTCTATGAATCCTTACATGCAAGAAAACTCAAGAATGAGCCCTCACAAATTGATTCATAGTTCTCTATGCATGGAGTTGCAAGATTTGTAAAATTGCTCTCAGCTAGAGCTATGAATTCATGACCTTACTAGTCAACCACACAATGAGAGATTCCAAATCAAAGACAAGGGCAACAATCCCAATATCTCTAATGAAATCCAAATGTATGCAATGTAATGCAAGTAAGCTAAGAATGAGAATGCAATCTAGTCTATAGAAATGAACCTAAAATGCAACTAATCTATGAAAGGAAAGAATAAATGTGACCAATCCCTCCTATTTAGACTATGTGAGATTAATCTATTGCATAAAAGGAAATCTACACTAAGAATGTCATTATCATGCAACTATGAAAGCAAATATGAAATGAGATGCAACAAAGTCTTCAAAGCTTGGATTGCAAGAGTGTCTTAAAAAAGAGCTCCAAATGACCTAGAAAACCTCCAGCATAATATTAGCATGAAAATCTAATATGCAAATGAGGAAGAGAGTTATCCTTTTATAAGAAATGAGATGAAAATGGACCATTGAGATTAAGAGGCAAAAGAATTAATCAATGGTGGAGAAAAATAGAAGCTTGATCCTTGTGCACAAATATCCTCCAATAGAAAAATAGGAGTTGACTTTAGTGTCCATATGAGACAGAAAGTAATTTTTCTCTTTTTATAAAATAAGAATAATGTTTTATTTGTGCAACATAAGATAAGAAGAAAAGTGGGGATTTTTTATTTAAATAAAAGGGGAGGAAATTCTTTTTAATTAAATAAAGGCTTAGGATAAAGTAATTTTATTATTTAATTAAAAGAGATTTTAAGTTAATTAAAAGGGAGCATGTTCTCTTAATTAAATAAGATTTTTATTTTTTTCTCTTTTAAATTAAATAAAGCTCAAACCTTAGGAAATATTGAATTGATTATGATTTGATCAAGGAAATTGATATAATTGAAATTGTTGATATTTGAAAATATTGATTCAGGGATTTGATAAATTACTGAATGGGGGCCTAAAGTCTAGACGACCATTTTAGGGTGTATACATTTGCCCCTCTTTGACTAATGTGTGATCATTTTGGGAACACATGCAGTCAAAGAAGAATTGAAATGTGAGATTGATTTGGGATAACAAAACAACCTAGATGTGTGTTCGATGGATCAGAACACATCAGGACAAGCATAAGCATAAGCTGAAAGACAAGACCAACACCGTCACTGCTAGGTGCAAATCAAGCATTAGACAAAACTATCATCGTCACTGCTAGACAATAATCAAGTTTGAAAAATAGGAGATAAAAATTGAAAGACAAAATCACCACCATTGCTGCTAGGTGATAATCAAGTCTAAAATTAAGAATCTCAAGCTGAGCTGAATGATAAAGCTGAATCAAAGATTAAAGTTGATAGGTACTGCCCCCCTCAGAATCAAAATTGAAATTAGATAGAGGAGAACAACAAATTGATAAACCTGATCAAGTCACAATAAATCATAATTGAAGGATGGAGCATGATAGGATAACCATCAAACAGTGAAGATATACCCCAAGTTGACGAGGTTTGATTGAAAAAGATATAGGATAAAGATTAAGTCAAACCTTAGAGAGAGGAAGCGAAAGGGGTGAATGAAAGACTAGAAGTTTGGAAGACATGGAAAGGAAGAAATTCTATCAAAGATCAAAGAATTATGCCTCAAAAGGTCAGTCAACTGCGTAGAAGAATGAGAAAATTTAGAAACGCGACTTAGATTTTGATTTTGAGTCTGAAAATGGATAGAAAATGATGTGATATGAAAGACCAAAAATGAAAGATATGATCAAGAAGAATCTAAAAAATGAGCATAGTTGACCAACTAGTCCATAGATGATAAAAAAAGAGCTCTCTCCATATGCAAGATGCAAAAACTAAACTAACATGAACCTAAAAATGCAAGCTACTATGAAAAAGTAGTTGACTTGCAAGGTCACAATGCTTATAGACATCTAATAATCATCATCAAGCTTTATTGGTAGCGTTGTAAGATCATACAATACACACTAGTATGACTATGGGTATATGAATATGATCTATATCAGATAGATATGTGGGAATTCCACCTAGGCACCGAAGATATGTAGGTCAAGATAACTAGTGTAGTGAGATTACCTAAATTTGATATGACAAGATTATACTCACATCGAGATGCAAGGAAAGTCAAGATGACTATAAGTATGCACTCGCAAAACAGTCAACGATAATACCTTGTTAATCCATATTGTCAAGTAAGACCAGCATAAATGCTCATAACAGTTAGGATCAACAAAATATACCTACAAGTAGATAAAGAAAGAAAACATATTCTCATACCCTCAGTCTTCTAGCTATGCATCATCAAAAACTTCTCAGGGAGAGACCACTCATCAAAGAAATCCTCATAGACAACATGCAAAGAAAAATAAAGTCAACATATCTCAAGTGAGTTGATTGTCTAAGTGCGTGTGTGTTGGTTATAGAGTTAGGCTCTAGTTATCACATCTATCAATGAGAAATATTGCATCATACTTAGACTATTGGGTAAGACATCTGATAAGTGTTAAGAAACACTCGACGCAAGGGTAGTGTTGAAAAACAATGTCTAGGGTGGTGTTGAAAAACACTTTTTGTGAAATGCCCCAAGAGACAAATGCACCTAAAGGACCTATGCTATTAGGTACGCCCCCTAGAAAAAGACAAAGACCAATTCCAGACCATGTCAAATAAGGTCAAGGCATGATGGAGAAGGGCTAAGTGTCGAGAGCACATGCTAAAAGACAAGGGTGCAAAGGCCTCAAGTAGCACTTGTTTCTAGGTTTTCACCACTTGGAGATTTTTTTATTTTTCAAATTTTTTGTATTTTTTCTACCAAGGCGCCTGTTTCTAGGTTTTCACCAAGGCACTTTTTCTATGTTTTTTTTTAAATTTTTGAACTTTTAAAATTTTTTTTTTTGTATTTTTTTCAAGACTTTTTATGCTTTTTAGAATTTTTTAGCATCATATATGAATTTTTTTGATATTTTTTCAAGATCATAAAATATGTACAAAGGATGCCCCCAGACAGAATGGGCATCAAACTCCCAAGCAAAATCACATCATGTAGTCTCAGTGTCTAGCAAGGTGGGGAACAAGAGGGATTAGCAAGCTGGTGACTGAGATGGAGGAAAGGAGAATGAAGACAAATGGAAGGAAGAAATCCTCAAGGTCAAACTCCTCAAGAGTACCCAAGTTAGGGAAAAATTATCATGCAAAGCACATTTGAATAAGTAATGAAAGACTAGCATAAGATAAGTCACAAAAGTATAATGCAAAAGAAGGAAAGGATGCAGTCCAAAGAGGGTAGACATGTCAAGAGACTTCATAACATCGTATTTTACTCTTTTTATTAGATCAAGACCAAGGGGGAAAAGGATAGCGAAAGGCTAGAATGAATGGAGGAAAATATATATGAAGGCTAAACATGAATGGAATGAAAGCAAGATCATTGTAAGATAGCTCACAAGATAGCCAAATGTTTGTGTATAGTTCAACATTGTCAAGATCAAAGATGAAATGGAATGGATGAAACATGTAGAAGAACTACGCATGATGCCTGATTACCAAGTTTTCATCACAATATTTATCCAAGGCACCACAAGGGAGTGGTTTTCACCATAGGACGAATTTATTTATCTTTACTTTTGCTACCAAGATGCCTGTTTCTAAGTTTTCACCATGGCACATTTTTAAATTTTTTTTTTTTTTTTGTTTTCTTTTTTAATTTTTCTATTTTTTTAATTTTTTTTTTTGGAAGAAGGCAAGCTTTTTAGATAATGCTCCTTGAATGGATAAACCATAATATGCCAAGGATTCAAAATGATATGCTCAAAGATGCTGATAGGGAAAGGAAAATGGAAGAGAAAAATAGAGGATAAAGCTTTATGTAAAGCAAGTGAGGTTGAAAGATAGGAGGAATAGGCAAATGGGGAAAAAGGATAGAAGGTAGAAGGATAATGAATGGAAGGATTGTGAAAGGGTTGATGGAAATGAAGGAAATATCAACATCAACACACACCTTGAAGGGTGGCGAGAGGGTGGAGGAAATGAAGGAATACGAGAAGGAATATGGTGAATGTTTAGCAGAGGTTGCAGTTTAGGTGCATGGAATGGAAGAATGTTTTTGGAAGAAGATGAAGTGGAAGTCTTTGGAAGATTGAATGTCAACTTCACATTTTGATCAACATTAGACTCTTTCAAGAGAGACTTTGGAATCCATATAGCCTTAGGCTTTTCATTTTTTTTTTATGATTTAGAGAGAATATCTTCAATGATAGATTTTGGAACCCATACTTGTCTTGTAGCTTTTTTTTTAGATATCTCTTTTGACTTTATGCCTCTATGTCGATTAGAGGGGATATGGTGATTTTCTTTTTTTGATGAATTTTTGTATTGCTTATTTTTCTTGTATTAAACATTCAAGTTACTTCCAAAAGACTTGGGACTTGTGGAAGAAAAAAGAGGATATGACTAGTTTAGATGGGTAGGTGGATGAAAAAGATTCAAGGGTATGCATCTATGTTGATCTTGAGGAATGATAGGAGATGAAGGGATGTAAGGATCCAAAATGGATGATGAATTAAGAGAATTAGAAGGGGAAAGTGAAGCGGTATAAGGACCCAAGATGGAAGGCAAACATGAAGCCCTTAGTATTGGTGGAGAAGATCCAATGATGGACATGGAAGATGCAAAAGGATAATCAATAGTTTCATCAACATCTATATGAGAACAAAGGACACCAACATCTTTAGAGTGAGCATTAGGATTTGCAATAGGATCATGAACATCTTGAATAGGAGAAACTTCTTTGATAGGATTGTTCAAAGCTTGCAAAGACTCATGAAAAGTAGAAAGTAGAAGCGAACATGGAATGGTAGAATAAGAAGATGGAAGACTTTGATCTTGACAAGGATCTTTGGATAGCGTAAGCATATCATTTTGCTTTGGATTTTCAATAGGCTTAACATTGGAAGTAATGACACCATTTTTAATAACCTTAATGGAGGTATCATCTTTGGAAAGAGCAAGTGTAGTAAGGTTATTTTGTTTATCAATAAGCTCAATGATGTGAGTAGTAGCTCAATCTTGCTTAGGAGAAGATTTAAGACATGGTGGAATGAATGAGGAAGGGCGTAAAGGATCGAAAGAACCATGAAATGAATGAGAGATATTATGAACAGGATTGGATGACATGGAGGGTTCTTGATCTTGATCTTTTTTTATATTTTTTTCTTTATCATTTTTAGAGTCCTCTTGACATGAAGTCACTTCTAAGGACAAGGAAGCAGGTTGGGATTGTATGGAAGATTTTGGAAGAGATGGTGAAGGAGTAACTGAAGTAGGCATTATAATGCATGAAGACTTATGCTCTTTAGGTTTAGCATTATTAAAAGTATTCACAGCCAAGTGAAGGTTAGCTTGAGTTTCTTTAAGAGGTAGCCCTTGAGGATAACTATAGAGAATCTCATGAAAAGCATTAGGACTTCTGTTGAATGAAGGATTTGTGAAAGATTCGAAAGCTTTAGTAGATGTATGGGTATTGGATGAAGTAGGGGATGGAAGGGAACCATCACAAGACAAAAGTTTAGCATTAACATAATCTTGCTTGAGAGTGCAATCTTTATTTTTAGCATGAGAGTTCCTAGAGGAAAGATTCTTATAATATTTACATTTCAAATCAACATGGTACATTTTATATTCCTCAATAGTAGTAGATGGATTATAATCAAGGTATTGTTCACAAAAATCATCAAAGTTTCTTTCAAAATTTGAATCATATGGATCACCATCATGATCTTTCCAATATGAGGACCCATTTCCAGTAAGCACAAGGACATGACTAGGAAGAATCTTAGGAATAGAGGTGTCATAGGTATCACTACATTGTCCATAATCATAGTCATCATAGGTGGGTGCATCACTCTTCATGGAAGAGGTATCATAAGGACTATCACATTGCTCATTATGGTATGTCTTGTGAAGAGAAGTAAGACTCTTTGAAGAAGTAGAAGAAGAATGAGATTGTGAAGAAGAGGAAATTGATCACTTAGTGTAGGAAGAGGACTTGGATAATGAGGAATTCAAATAATATTTAGAAGAGTCATGATAAGATTTGGAAGATGAAGAATGTGAATAATGTTTAGAAGAATCGTGATAAGATTTAGAATGTGAGGAATGATGAGAAGATTTAGAAGATGAAGAATATTTGGATGAGATCATGAGTATGATTCTAGCAAAGGTGTCTGATTTAATCAATTTTTCTTTTATTTTTGTCATAAATTCGTTACTCATGAGAATTTTGGAGGAAAAACACTTTTCAATTATGTCAATGAGCTCAAAATCATCTATTCTTAATAAAGGTTCCAAAACTAGATATTTGAAATTCATGGTTCTAGAAGAAGAAGAATCAAGCATAGGAGCAAAAAAAGAGATAAAATAGAAGAAAATAGACTAGATAATAAGAGGAAAAACAATAAAGAAGAGGAAGAAGAATTTCCCATGGGAATAGAATACTTCAGAAGAACATGGAAAATAAAGAAGAAAGAAGAAGACTAAGTTTCATCTTATGCAATTGATACCATAATGTTCATTGAGATGTTGAGCAACATGACAACACCTAAGATCTAACTTGGACTGACCAAGGAAGACCAAGCTTCTAAGGAGAACTCACTACAATAGGACGGAACTCAGTTTCAATATTCCAATTAGATCTTTCAAAAGATTTCGCAATGATGATCAAGCACATAGAACAAAAACTAGAGAGTTCAAACAAATAGTCTTCAAGCAATGGGGAAGGGACAAAGCAACCTTGCGCATGAATAGAGATAGTGACTTAGTATTCTACTCCTTAATGATTCTACTTGTGTATGTTCTTGAAAATTTTTTAGCAGGAACATAGAACACAACAACACCTTAACAAGCTGTCTACAAGGATACACATGGCTTTCTAAGAGGAGTCCTCAATATACGCAAGGTACGTGAGGCCCAAATCCATAGATGAAAAGAATCCAAAATCACATAGCCGAGGGAAGACGGTAACCCAAATCTCCTCCTTCACTTCTCAAAGGTATAAAGTTCTTTGAGGTTTAGCCAAGAGTGATATCAAACTCAATTCCCAAGAGAGGTGTCTTTTGATTCGCCACCCATTATTTATACTCCACTGGAACATGGGAGTTAAGGTCATCCCTTGAGGTGGTGTGTCCCCAAGCAGGCCTTCTAAAAATAAAATTAAGTAATTCACTATCAAAAGTTTTTAAAGAACTAAAGGTGGAACACTTAAATTTTCAAGTAAATGTGAAGTGAGTCCAAAAGTGGAACATTTAACTCTTCAAGTGAATGTGAAGTGAGTCCAAAAGTAGAACATTTAACTCTTCAAGTGAATGTGAAGTGAGTCCACAAGGTAGAACATTTAAATCCTCACACAAACTTAAAGTGAGTCCAAAAGTGGAACATTTAACTCCTCACACAAACTCAAAGTGAGTCCAAAAGTGAAACATTTAACTCCTCACACAAACTCAAAGTGAGTCCACACCTTGAAAAACTAATGAGATCAAGAAAGCATAAAAAGGGAAAAAAATTATGGAAAACTTAACGCTCTTTTCAAGCAGACCCCTCCCTTATGTATAAATGCTGACCTTGCATCCAAAGGATGAAAATGAGGGGTGATTAGAAATAAGTGAGTCCAACAACCCAATTTAGCTAACAAGATCAATCAAAAGTACTGCAAATTTTCTTATCAATACTACTCACAAATGAAAAAGGGTTGAATCAATAAAATATTTAACTTTCTAAGCAAACATAGAGTGAGTCCACAAAGTGGTGCATTTAACTCCCTATGTAAACAAGGAATGAATCCATGCCCTCAATCATTTAATGAAATATTTGATATTGGAGCCAAGAATTACTTAAGGTTTAAATACAAGCATTCACTTACATAAATTTTTAAAAATAAATCTATGTTCTTTCATTTCCCATTAAGAGCATCAATTGAAATGTGTTTTATGAAAGCATGTAAACACTCAAGCCAAACACATGAGAGATTCATTTTTAATCCCAAAATCTAAATGTTGTAGAGATGTAACAAAATACCTCAAGTCCAATGCAATGTGCTTAGTAGATTTTACCTTTTTTTGTTTGTTTTAAATATTTTCCATGAAAACAAGCCATGAACCTTCAAATGAACAAGACAAGAAAACAAGCAAACAAGATATGTAATATATATCCAACTTATGCAAACCCTAAGGTTAGATCTAAAAATAAATTTTTAGGAGCAATAATAGTGAGCAAATAATCCAAATGATAACTCATATCATGCATTGAATAATAATCCAAATTTTTTTTTGCATTTGACCTAGTCAACAAGATTTGATTTTTTTGATATGATTTTGAAAAAAAAATGAAAATGCAAAATAAAGACCCCTGCTAAAAAATAGAGAGCTTTCCAAAAATGTAAAATTTTTAGAAAAATCTCTTCATTTGTGCCCTAGAGACCCATTTTACCAAAATAGACTAGTTTTTGTAAATCAATTATTTGAGCTACTATATTGCACCCAAATTCAAAACATAAAGAATGGACCCCCAATAGAATTTGAAGAGATTTTTGAAAATGTAAATTTTTTTGAAAAATATGCTAATTTGCGTCAAAACTTAATTTTTTATGAAAAATCAAGAAAAATTTATAAAAAGTCAAAAATACCTTGAAAAATTCTAAATTTTTTATTGGAGCTTCTCTGATATGTCTCCAACCTACAAAAAAATTTTCAAACCAAAAAACTAATCCATTTGAGAGATATGATCAAATCATTCAAATCTAAGATTTTCCATCTCCAAACAAATCTGCACAAGAGTTAGCTCCAAAAATAATCAAAACCAACATGCAAGAGGTGGGTTGCCCCATGGTGGGTGCTAAAAATGTACACACAAAAGTAGTGCACTTCTATGAATCTTTACATGCAAGAAAACTCAAGAATGAGCCCTCACAAATCGATCCATAGCTCTTTATGCATGGAGTTGCAAGATTTATAAAATTGCTCTCAGCTAAAGCTATGAACTCATGACCTTGCTAGTCAACCACATAGTGAGAGATTTCAAATCAAAGACAAGGGAAATAATGCTAATATCTCTAATGAAATCTAAATGTATGCAATGCAATGCAAGTAAGCTAAGAATGAGAATGCAATCTAGTCTATGAAAATGAAAGTACAATGCAACTAATATATGAAAGGAAAGAACAAATGTGACCAATCCCTCCTATTTAGACTATGTGAGATTAATCTATTGCATAAAAGGAAATCTACACTAAGAATGCCATTATCATGCAACTATGAAAGCAAATATGAAATGAGATGCAACAAAGTCTTCAAAGTTTGGATTACAAGAGTGTTTTCAAAGAAAGCTCTAAATGATCTAGAAAACCTGTAGCATAATATTAGCATGAAAACCTAAGATGCAAATGAGAAAGAGAGCTCTCTTTTTATAAGAAATGAAATGAAAATGGACCATTGAGATTAAGAGGCAAAAGACTTAATCAATGGTGGAGAAAAATAGAAGCTTGATCCTTGTGCACAAATATCTTCCAATAGGAAAATAGGAGTTGGCTTTAGTGTCCATATGAGACAAAAAATACTTTTTCTCTTTTTATAAAATAAAAATAATGCTTTATTTGTGCAACATAGGATAAGAAGAAAAGTGGGGATTTTTTATTTAAATAAAAGGGGAGGAAATTCCTTTTAATTAAATAAAGGCTTAGGATAAAGTGATTTTATTATTTAATTAAAAGAGATTTTAAATTAATTAAAAAGGAGCATGTTCTCTTAATTAAATAAGATTTTTATTTTTTCTCTTTTAAAATAAATAAGGCTCAAACCTTAGGAAATATTGAATTGATTATGATTTGATCAAGGAAATTGATATAATTGATATTGTTGATATTTGAAAATATTGATTCGAGGATTTGATAAATTTTTGAATGGGGGCCCAAAGTGTAGGCGACCATTTTAGGGTGTATACAGGTATAACTTGTTCAATCATCTATGTTGTCTACTTAAATACAAGGGTCAATGTCATCAGAATTTTTCATATCACTTCATTCTTTGTCTTTGTTCCTCCACAAGATTTTATACCTGTAATAATTTATGACATTCTACCTATATAGCTTCTAATAGATTCATCTTCCAACATTCTTATATCTTCAAATGGACATATCCAATTATGTAATCTACCTCTTTTTGCATGTTCAACACCTTCAAAAGTAGATTGCAAAGCATTCCAAATTTCATGAGACCTTTTCAATTATTTTACCTGACTGTACTCATTCTCTAGAAGGGCTGTCAAAAGTGCTTCTCTTGCAAGTATGTTATACATGAATAGATCTCTCATCCACAGTACATTTTTCAAGATTTTCCTCTTCAATGATAGTCTTATCATTATTTGTAATCAGCCAATAACCTGGTCCTAAACACAGTAGGTGTGTCTTCATCTTTTCTTTCTAGCTGATAAAATTTACTCCATAAAACTTAGGGATTTCTTTCCTAAAATTTTTCATGGATCTTCTTAAGTTGTTAAACATCTTTTTAAAGGACCTTCTGCTCTGATACCAATTGTTAGAAAGTAAAGTCCACCAAGATAACTAAGAGGGTGAGCGGGGGGGGTGAATCAATTATTAGATAAATATAACTTTTATCATCTTCAACAACATTAAACCATATAAGCAATGTAATTACCAACCATAGAAATATATTCATACACAATGACACAATGACACAAGATATGTTGATTAGGGAACCTCTTGATCAAAGAATAAACCCCGGTGGGAATGATACCCATTAAAGATGCACTAATATGAATATTATTTGTGAAATGATGGACTTTTTTAGGAGTCATGAAATATATTTAGTACATATGAATCCTTGTTAGGAGATTTTGAATCCCTGTTAAAAGATTCTAACCCTGTTAAGAGTTATGGAAGACAAAAGGACCCACTGCCCAAACAACTTTAGGGTAAGATCACTGAACACACTGTCCAAATAATCTTTACATTATTTAGTAGAATAATATGTTAACTCTTCTCTAACTATGCCAAACCACATTCACTATTACATCAGATCTCAATTTCAGATCTCTGTACTTCGCATGTCTTCCTTCACAAATTTGCTTTCACATTTAGCTCTTTTCTTCACTTCATGCATACAACATCACAAACAACTTCTACTTCCATATCAAAACTACATTACAATAAGGAAATACATTCCTTCCTTTATACTGCACTCAAATAATTATAAATGAGTCAACATACAATTGCAACATAAACGTTTCAACATGCTACATCAAAATTACGCAAAACTGTCAACTTCCAAATACAATAAATCTTCACTCATGTGACCTCGAAGTATGAAATATCATCCACATCACTATCAATGTGTCTTCAACTATTCTTTAACTACACAAAACCAGATTCCATCTCGATTAGGAGATATCATCTGATTTCCACAAACCGCTACTCAGGAACACTGCCTAAATACTGCTACCACCAAAATGCTCATAACTTCCATGAATAAATGAATTACTATCTACGCTCTTAACCATAGACATATAACATATCAAAGAGTATATCCTCAACATTGCATAGCTCTAACTACAATAACCCATGTGCACTAATCCAAACTTTGTCTGCTTCTCTGCAAGTCTTTGGTAAATCACTGTGTTGACATCAATGACAATCATAGTCATGAATGCAACGACAACTGCTATAGAATGGCTACCAAACATTTAGCATTCATTCCTAACAAAATATACATATGGTTGTAATGGATCTAGAAATAGATCACAAAGACAAAAAACTATATAAGGTTTGTTCTATGGGAAAGAAATATGTGAAATTTTTTCCATAACTTAGAAAATCAAGGGGAGAAAAAGATATTTATATTTAGGTCATAGTTTTAAGATATATTGCTACTTTCAAGGATAAATATAGTAGAAGATATTTGGCATTCTTTTAACGAAAGAATTAATTTTTTTTCAATTTTTTTAAGAGATTAAGTGATGAAGGGTGCTCCCCTTAGTACCACAAACACATAACAGAAATAGAGAAACAACAGCAATAATATGCAAGAACACAAAATTGGCTTCTTATTATCTCCACAAATATGGGATTACAAACTTTCAGAATTACAATATGCAAAGCCACATGGGCATTCCCTTACAATATTCTGTAGGAAAAATCTTCAAATCAATACCCATATCTACTACCCAGAACTGCCCTAGACAACACTACGGGCCTTCTTTATATAGGCAGTTTCCACCGCCCGAGAAGGTTCTAGAAATTTAGCCCTTAGGGCCAACCAAACTTAGAATTATTTTATTTTACAATTTATTACATCAAATTCAGCTCAAAATGATTTTTGAAACCCAAACAGAAATTTTTAAAAAAAATTATTTTCTACCATTTTAGGTGACCCAACTTCTGAAGACCATAAGTCATCACCCGTTGACCTGATTGGCTATTATAACCCCATTCTGAAAATGCCACGAAGCTCTCTACAGGCTTGACTAGCACAAAGCGCCTATCACCCAAGTTTTCAACCTCATCCGGAGCCTCTAAAGCCTTCAAAACTAAGTTTGAAGTTTCTGTACCCTGCTGCCAATACTGAAAATCTTCAATATCTTCAAAACTACACCTGATCTAGCCATGAAACTTTGCTGGCAGACTGATATGACTGAGATGAACCTCCATATGTAAAATCAGACATTCTAAGATCATAAGACCAACTTACTAAAAATAGCAAGTCTCCATAAATAACAACTATGCACAAGATAGCCCTTACTGAATACAAAAATAGAAATATTTTTGGGTGATGAAAGATTGCTCTTACACCCAGGATGCTCCTACATCAGACACTCGGGATAATTTGAGAAGTGACCCTGTCATGACTCAGGTGTGTAGAGGAAAACCAAGATGGTTAACCTCCTCCTTTGTTAGCCATGATAAATCTTCAACAGGTCATCCTTTCCATTTGACCAAATACTCTTCATATGTCCTGTTCCTTGTGCTTCTGCCAACACGACTATCCAGTATATCTTCAATCTCCTTGATATCTAAACTGGTTGCTGGAATACTCCACTGTGCTACTACAACCTCATCTTCAACACCTCCTTCATGATACTCTGTCAAATCTGAAATGTTAAACATTGGTGAAATATTCAGCTCAGTAGGCAATCCTACCTCATATGCATTTCCTAAATCATGCTTCTTCAGTATCTTACATGGTCCAAACTTCTTCATTTTTAGCTTGTTATATGTACCAACTGGAAACCACTCCTTCCGCAAATGAACCATGACTTCATCTCCAACCTGAAATTCCTTATGTCTGCTTTTCTCATATGCTTTAGTCTTATACTGCACATTCATCTTGGTAATATGCTTCCTCACCTCCTCATGGATGTTCTTCAAATGTTCTACAAAATCCTCAGCTTCAGCACTACTTATTTCTCCTTTATCTATCTTTCTCAACTCAGATGCATTTCTTAGACTACTTCCATATACAATCTAGAATGGTGATTTACCAGTGCTTTTGTTGACAAAATTATTATATGAAAATTCTACCTATGGTAAAATTAAATCCCATCCTGTTGGCTTATCTCCAACCAAAAATCTCAGCAGATTTCCCAACTTCTATTCACCACCTTTGTCTGTCCATCAGTCTGTGGATGATGTGATGAACTGAACTTCAAATTTGTCTTCAACTTCTTTCACAATGTTCGCCATAAATATCCAACAAACTTAGTATCTCGATCTGAAACTATGGTCTTTGGAAAACTATGTAGTCTCACCACTTCTCTGAAAAACAATTCTGCTACATGAACAACATCATTAGTCTTCTTCCAGGGATTGAAATGTGCCATCTTCAAAAATCTGTCAACTACTACAAAAATTGAATCATGTCCCCGTTGTGTCCTTGGTAAACCAAGAACAAAGTCCATACTAATATCCTCCCAAGGCTTCTCTAATACAGGTAATGGCTGATACAACCCTGTATTTTGCTTCACTCCTTTTTCCATCTGACATACTCTGCAACTCTATACAAACTTCTTCACATCTTGCTACAATTGTAGCCAATAATAATCCTCACCAACCAAAGCAAAGGTTTTATCACGACAAAAATGTCTAGCCAATCCTCCACTATGCTTCTCCTTGATGAGATTCTCCCTCATAGAACTTCATAGAATGCACAATTGACTCCCTCTGAATAGCATATCATCTTGGATGATAAAATCCAGCCATTTCATCCTGTCTAGAGTAATAGGTTATGTACAAGCTTTCCAAGCTTCACCAAAATCAAGATCATCTAGATACAAATTCTTGAGTTCCTTGAACCCAACCACTTCAATCTGCATCTCTGTCAGTAATAGTTGCCTTCTGCTAAGAGCATCTACAACCCTATTAGACTTTCCAATCCTGTGTTTCAAAATAAATATATAACTCTGCAAAAACTCAACCCATTTCAAATGCCTCTGATTCAACTTTCCTTGACTATTCAAATATTGCAACGCTTGATGATCAGTATACAAAAAAAACTCCTTAGGAAGAAAATAATGTCTGCACTTCTTTAATGCCTGAACTATAGCATAAAATTCCTAATCATAGACAAAATATTTTTTCTTGGCATCATTTAACTTCTCACTTAAATAAGTAACAGGTTTATCTTCTTGGCTCATAACAGCTCCTATTGCAGTACCACTAGCATCACAATCTACTTGAAACACCTTATTAAAATCTGGAAGTGCTAAAACAAGTTGTTCTATAACTTTTTGTTTCAACAATTGAAAACTCTTTTCTGCCCC
Organism: Chamaecyparis obtusa; assembly: GCA_027943335.1. Lineage (NCBI taxonomy): Eukaryota > Viridiplantae > Streptophyta > Pinopsida > Cupressales > Cupressaceae > Chamaecyparis > Chamaecyparis obtusa. Next base: position 20,631 of record BSBK01001633.1, read on the forward strand.
ATTAGTCCACTTAAACTCTTTTCTATCCCCTCTCATTGTTTCAGTCAGGGGTCCACAAATACTGCTAAAATTTTTGATAAACTTTCTGTAAAAGCTAGCCAAACCATGAAAAGATCTTACCTCAGTAGCACTCCTTGGAGTAGGCCATTCAAGGATAGCCTATACCTTCTTTGGGTCCATTTTTAGACCTTCTGATGAAACTACAAATCTCAAATACACTAACTCTTTCTTCACAAAACTGCACTTCTTCAAATTAATCAACAATTTCTCATCTCTCAACTTCTGAAACACCATACGAATATGCATCATATGTTCCTCCAATGTCTTGCTAAAAATCAAAATATCATCTAGGTAAACAATGAAAAACTTACCCAGAAATTCTTTCAGAACCTCATTCATGAGCCGCATGAAAGTCCTCGGTGCATTGGTTAGCCCAAAAGGCATGACTAACCACTCATACAGTCCTTCCTTTGTCTTGAAGGTAGTCTTCCATTCATCTCCTTCTCTGATCTGAATCTGGTGATGTCCACTCTTTAGATCTATCTTTGAGAAATACACAGCCCCACTCAAACAATCCATAATATCATCCATTCGTGGCAATGGAAACCTATACTTGATTGTGATCTTGTTTATTTCTCTGAAATCTATACACATCCTCCACTCTCCATTCTTCTTTGGTGCTAATACTGCTGGTAAAGCATAGGGACTCAAACTCTCTCGAATCAACCCCTTCTGCAATAACTCATGTACTTCTCTAATCAACTCTTCACTTTCTACTGGTGTCATTCTATGTGCTGCCTTGTTTGGCAAACTAGCTCCTGGAATCAAATCCATCTGATGACTGATCTTCCTTATCGGTGGTAATCCATCAGGTACATTATCAGATACAATATCCTGAAACTCATTCAACAAATCTGCAACCTCTACAGGTACATCCTCTACTTCCTCTTTACCAACTTTTGGAATTAAAGAAAAACACACATGCTCATGCCCATACCATCTAGGAATTTTCTTCCATCAACAAAAGTTATTCTTGCATTACCACATACCTTTTTTTTGGTCTCATTCAATGGCTTTAGCTTATGTCGCACTCCATCCTTTGTCAAGGAATAGGTATTTGCATGACCATCGTGTACAGCACATCTGTCAAACTGCCACGGTCTACCCAACAACATATGACATGCATCAATAGAGATGATATCACATAGTACCTCATCTTGGTACCCGTCGATCTTGAAATTTACCAAGTACTGTTCACTGACCATGACCTTGTGGTCATCCTGCACCCAGGCAATCCGATATGGATGTGGGTGTTTCTGTCTCTTGAGCTTCAACTTTGTCACCATCTCTTCTGACACCAAATTGTCAGTGCTTCCACTATCAATAATCACATCACAGCATTTACCCTCACACTTGCATCTAGTGTGAAACAGGCTCCTCCTTTGTTCAGGTTCATTCTCACCACTCAGCAAGACTCTTCTGTTAATTAGCATTTCTCCTCTTTCAGCATCTTCAGAATTTGATGATCTAGCATCTTCATCTACATGTGTAACTTTAGCCTGACCTTCATTTCTCCCGTCTATTTTGCCTTGGCACTGAGGACATTCAAATGCCCTATGACCTTCTTCTCTACAGTGAAAACATGTTCCACGGAAGTCTCCTCTTCCAGATCCTTGTCCTCTTCCTCTTCCTCTCTGATCTCTATTACTCTGATCCTGGAAACAATTGGAATTATTTTCTCTTTGATTCTGACTACTATTGGCCTCATCCTTCTTTTTCAGATCTTCATTTCAGCCACCATATAACCATCCACCAGATCTTCCACCACGACCTCTTCCATTTTGTCTGCTCTCAAACTTCTTGTTCAGCTTTTCCTCTACTTTTAGGGCAAACTGATATGCCTCCTCAATACTATACATTCAAACCAGATTCAACTCCTCCTGAATGCTTGGCCTTAACCCATTAAGGTATTGGGCAACTTTCTCCTTATCAGCTTCTACATGGCCTGTTCTGATGAGGAGTCGATAGAACTCCTCTGTATACTCCTGAACAGATCTTCCTGCTTGCTTCAAACTTTGCATTTTCTTTAGTAGGTCAAACTCATAATCAACAGGAATGAACTGTCACTTCAATTTATCCACCATCCGATCCCATCTTGTGATTTTATCTTTCCCTCTTCTATTTTGCTCCAATTGAATCTCTTGCCACCAGATCTTTGCATGACCTTTCAGTCTGGCCTTCGCAAATTTGACCCTATCAGGATCCTCAACATCTTCATACTCAAAATATTCCTCACATTCATTGATCTAGTCGATTAATTTCTCTGGGTTAAGATTTCCAAAAAATGTAGGAACCTCAATCTTAGGTCTTTTCCCAATCTTGGAAATCACCTGAAAAAGTCTTTCTTCCTCTTGATTCACAACTTCAGCTTCTCCTTCTTGATATTCTTCTTCGGTTTCATCCTCACTTTCATCTCTGACATTAAGATTCATTCCTCTGCAAATCTCTTCTTGTAATGCTCGCACTTGTCTTTGCAGCTCTCTAACCTCAGGTGTCACAGCACCAACTCTTCTGCCACGTTCTCTTTGTGGAGGCATTTTTGCGATGCGCACTAAAACCCTAACCATGGTCCTGGTGTAAACTGCCTCACAGTCAGCGATCTATTTACACACTCAAGAACTCTTGCTCTGATACCACTTGATGAAGGGTGCTCCCCTTAGTACCACAAACACATAACAGAAATAAAGAAACAACAACAATAATATGCAAGAACACAAAATTGGCTTCTTATTATCTCCACAAATGTGGGATTACAAACTTTTAGAATTACAATATGCAAAGCCACATGGGCATTCCCTAACAATATTCTGTAGGAAAAATCTTCAAATCAATACACAGATCTACTACCCAGAACTTCCCTAGACAACACTACGGACCTTCTTTATATAGGCAATTTCCACCGCCCAAGAAGGTTCTAGAAATTTAGCCCTTAGGGCCGACCAAACTTAGAATTATTTTATTTTAGAATTTATTACATCAAAGTCAGCTCAAAATGAGTTTTGAAACCCAAACAGAAATTTTGAAGAAAAATTATTTTTCACCATTTCAGGTGACCCAACTTCCGAAGACCATAAGTCATCGCCCATTGACCTGATTGGCTATTATAACCCCATTCTGGAAATGCCACAAAGTGCTCTACAGGCTTGATTGGCACATAGTGCTTGTCAACCAAGTTTTCAACCTCATCTGGGGCCTCTAAAGCCTTCAAAACTGAGTTTGAAGTTTCTGTACCCTGCTACCAATACCGAAAATCTTCAATATCTTCAAAACTACACCTGATCTAGCCATGAAACTTTGCTGGCAGGCTGATATGACTAAGATGAAGCTCCATATGTAAAATCAAACATTCTGAGATCGTAAGACCAACTTACTAAAAATAGCAAGTTTCCATAAATAGCAACTCTGCACAAGATAGCCCTTATTGAATACAAAAATAGAAATATTTTTGGGTAATGCAAGATTGCTCTTACACCCAGGATGCTCCTGCATCATTAAGGCTTTTCTTATAAATTAAATTTGACAATCTCCAAAATTAATTAAGATAAATATAGTTTTTGTTTGCAAGAAAAAATAGGTTTTGAGGGGACCTGAAACCCCTTACAATTCAAACAAGAAATATAACAACATTAAGATCTCTAAAATGAGACAGGACTAGAAACTAGTCTGCTAGACCCAAAACTAACAAAACAAATAAAAAACCAAAAATTGAAGATGCCACCCATCAACTGAAAAACCAAAGAAACTAGGAAAATACATAAATAGAGGAGCGGGAAAGCCTAGGTGAACTCTGACCAAGTTCCCTCCGATTCTTTCTTCACATACGAAATCTTCTTGATGGTCACATTGAAATCAAAAAGCTCGAGGATCCTCTCTTGGATTCTCTTCCTTTTAGAAGATGAAGTGCGACTGCTTGGACCTGCATCGTCTAAATCCTCATTATCATAATTAAGCTTCTTGTTAGGAGAACCAACATTGATCTCCTCCTTGATTTTCTTGAAACACTCCATCATAGACCTCATGAACATGTTATTATCCACCATGTGCTTCTTTAGAGTGTTCTCTAGGTTATCAATTTTGACCTGCATGTTTTTTTCACCCTTGATGATCTTGTTGATATCCCTCCCTTCCAAACCAGAATCCAAATTCCCCTTTAGAAGATCAACCTTAGCAGAGAGAGAAGAATTTCAATTTGAGGCTATTATTTTCTTAGAAGACCCATTTCGTCAAGTGAAAAGAGTACATAGACATCACCTTCATAATCCAAAGGACACCAAAAGGGGGGTCTATCTTATAATCCATGTCCTATTTTAAAATTTAAACATTTTTCTCTTGCATGTAAACCATTTTAATAAAGGGGATGTTCTAAGAGGAAGAGGGAAGATTCTCCTTCTCAATAGGAATAGGGGAATGTTTTACTCCAACCTCTCTAGCTGCACTTCCATGACCACTTCCAACTTGCGGGAGATAGGAACATCATGTTCCTCAGAGCTATCATAATTAACTAGAATAGGTACCGTTTGGCCTCCCACATCCTCATCTTTTTCAATAGGAACCGGGTGATTCCCAATATCCATGGCTTCAACAGCAACCTCATCCTTGTTCTCATTATCATCAAAAACATTGGCCAAAGATGACAAAGAATCTTTTCTTTCCTTATCACATGAATTAACTATGGCAGCATAGCCCTCAACACTTTCACTAGAAGAGTTTGTATCCATACCACCCTTATTTTCCAGTTTCAATTTTTTACCAACATACATCTTCTCTTTGCAATCCCCTTCCCTGATACATTTTGCTAAAGCCTTGGCAGAGCCAGAGGCTCTAAGAGAGGAGATAATAGGGCTACTAATGGCTATTTTCTTAATATGCACTATACTTAGAAGAAAGAGGCCCTCATGTAGGATGAGTTTGCTCCCTTCATTCCTATGGTCAATTATACTAAGCCAAAGAGATTGCACAAGAAAAAATGGTAGTGAAACCCTAACCTTGTGTCTGAAGTGACACAAAAGCACAAAATGGTAACAGTGGGCAAGCTTGTACCTACCATCCAACATGATATACTCCATGATAGCAGTCATGACCCTCGCCCAAATCTCCTTGAAATCATTGATGTCATAACAACCACTAGAATCCTTCACCAATCACTTAGCCTCAGCCTTGTCTTTAGGGAAATGTTGGATACCTTTTTGGGAGATCTTCTTATCTCTGTAAAACTTCACACCCTTGAGGTTGAGCCCAAACACCTTCGCAATAAGCTCTTTAGTGATTTTCACAGTTTCATCCTTCTGTGACTCAACAAATGTTGTCATGACTTCATCTTTGAACCTATGAAGGTGTTCCATAAATGTGGTGAGGCCACCCTTTTTGAGCTGATACCAAACCTCTATCATTTTTTTCCACTTAATGCAGTCCTTCGACCCCCTAGGATTAAGTCCACCACCCATAATTTCCTCAGAGAAAAAAACCTCAACCAAAGTAGCATAAACAAAGTAGAGATAAAAAACAATGGAAGCCTTCAAATTGGAATCCGCCCTCAAATACGAATGTTAACACCTAGTTATCTTGGGAAAGGAAAGGATTTCTGTAACCCTCATAACCACATTAATAAACTTGTTTATTTTTATCATAGCTTTTTTAGATATTCCAAATCATCTTTTTTGATGTGAATCATGTCATACACCAACTTGGCCTTCAAATCAATGGTTAGATCCTTATCTCCTTGCCATGTCATGATGTCCTTAGCCCTGACAACATAGATAGCCAACTCATCTGCTGTACCATTCCCCTCGTGAAAGTTGTGGGAAATGATAACCTGTGTAAAATAATTAATGATAATTCGAGCCTCCTCAATAATAGCCTTAATAGACCATGATGGCTTGGTCACACCTTTAATGCAATTTAAGATGTTCATGGAATCGCCTTCAATCCACACATTCAGGGACATGTCCCTATTAATAATTTTTAAATTTTGAAGGAGATCGATAGCCTCTACCACATGATTGGTCTGGACACCAATGGGGAGCACCACAATAGAAAGACAATTCACCATGTCATCCCTTATAATCCTACCACAACCCGCTGGACCTGGGTTACCCTTCACCGCACCATCAAAATTGACTTTGATCCATCTAGGAGGGGGGAAAAGTCAGATGCCGATCCCCCATTGGGAAGAGGAATTGACTTTAGTGCTAGAAACATTACCTCCAGCAAATAAATCCAGCTTCAAACCAATCAAACTAGTGAAATTCTCCATGATACTTCTCTTAATCTTCTCTGCAATCACCACCAGAGGGAAGGCAGTATCTTTGAACACTATGTCATTGTGTTTTTTCAACAATTTCTAGATAACATGGGGGGCAATGAAATTCCATAGTATCTTATCCATAGGGACCTCCACATTTCTCCATTGGGTAATGAAATTTTCCATGTTATTATGAAAAAACCAACATAACTTCTAGCACTATAAAGTAAGACACCAGACTTCCCAGAAATACTGGTAGTCAATAGCCAGATGGAAGACCGACTCCTCAAATTAGATTTCTTAAATCTTAGCATCATATTGTATAATTCAAGATAATTAAATAGAGGGAATTCTTTCAAGGATAACTATAGTAATTATGTTCGGTATTCTTTCTTCAAAATAATGAAAAAGTTTTAAAAATGTTTGAAGAGTTTAAGCCTTTTTCTAGAAAGAAAATTTGATGATCTCTTAAAATAATATTGATAAATAGAGGTATTAAATATATAAATAATATTTCTTAAACTTTAGTAATATATTGTATACTACAATATAACTGAATTACTAGTCACCCCAAAAAATGGAGTTTAACAAAAAATGAATAAAGTTATCATAGAAAATGTTGGGCACACAATACACTATAATAATATTGAATGACAATTTTGAGAAAAATAAACTCATACTATACTATTTGTTTTAGTGGAACACCTCCTAGGAGAATTCTAAAGATAATATACTAAAAGAGACTCAAATTTGTAGCAAGCATATTTAATCTCATTTTTAGTGTGTATATGTAACACACATACCCACATTCTTGATGAAAAGGAACATGCTATATAGGAAAAAGTGAGAAGTACATAATGATTGGATATAGTTAGGAATCAAAGGGTATAGGTTATATATTTCTAAACCAAGAAAAATATAAATTTCAAAAGGTGTGTATTGTTTGATGAAGATACTGAATAGTTGATGATTTTTCTACATTATCTTCATTTAACAATTTCATTGAAGAGAATAATCTAAGTTATAAGAATAGTGGGGATGATATACCTTCTATAATAAAAGGAACTCAAGTTGAAACATCAATTAAAAGTCATGACGAAGACATAAGTGTCAAAAAGAAGATTTCAAGAAATATGCCAAGAATTTCTTGAGAATAATTTCTAATAATTTTTTCTATAATTAGGGTGATCAGGGTTGACACTCGAAGAACAATGAGAAAAAAAATGGAGTGGAAACTAGCTATGCAAGATGAGTACACTTACAAAATTAAAAATGACAATTGGGAATCAACAACTCTACCAAAATGTACAAGTATGGTTGTTTGCAAATGGACCTCTAGAATATAGTTCACATCAAGATGAATAATACTATACAAGGCAAGGATAGTGACAAGAGGTACCCCACAAAAAAAGGTATTGACTGTTCTAGAACATACCCCACATGCTAAAACTACTTCTATTCTTATAATAATTTCATTATCAACAAATTTCAATTAGAAAATATTTTTAATGGATTTAAAAAGATAAATTATCCATGAGAATTTAGAGGAAGAAATTTACATGCAATGAATAAGAAATTTATTATTATTAGTGGAAAACATATTAAAAGTATTTTAAAAAATTTAATGTATGGACTTTGAAATTCTTTTGGAGAATGATAAAACTAAAATAGCTTAATGATTTATTAAAGTAGGATTTTATGGAACCAAACCTAATCCATACACATGTATAAAAAGATAAGTAGTAATAAAAATTTTCCTATTGTATTATATGTAAATTATTTGATCTTTTCAAAAGATAATATAAAATATTTTAAAAATTTCAAGAAACATGTCAACTATGTTCTTCAAATAACTAATTTTTGGCTGATTTATTTTTTTAGGTGTAGAAATAGTACAAGGAAAAACACAAACCATGCTTTCATAGGCCAAAGATAATATTTATATATTAAGAAAATTTTATATGGTTGACTATAAATCATAAAGTACTCTAGGTGAATCAAGATTAAATTTGAGTGCTAACTACTATAAAAATAAAGTGGATGGTGAGTTCCATGGATAGCTTGCACCTCACCATAATCCAACTATATATTGCACATACAATTGACTCTATATCCAAGTACATAGCTGTTGCACCACTTTTGTTCTTCACACTTAAAAACAAAAGTGAATACCTTGTGTTTAGATAGAGTCATGAGTTTTGGGATAATAAACTGAAGTCTAAGTCTATAATTTCCCTACGATAGGTGGTCTTTATTGAATAACCTCCTCATCCTTCTTTTTGCTCTTAAGCTATGTTGGTTTTTAATCTCATCCTAGGAATGGGTAAGTTATAGTTCCTAATTTGACAAAGACTTTTATTCTTTTAGTTTTGTTGATGATATTCATATGGATGTGAAACTATAAAATAATAATTTTCCCCTTTGTTAGGAAATTGAAAATCACCTTCTCCTCAGCAGGTTCTGACCCATAAAGGTAATTTTCCATTGGAAGCGACCATAGGAATCATCAAGCACTCAAACAATGCCCAGAGATTGAGAATCTCTGGTTAAGAATGAGCTAGGTCCAAAAAAGAAACTTGGCAAAGAAGCTATAATAAAGTTCTCCACTTATGGAGTTTCTCTTACGAAGGTTGTTTCCCGAATGATAGTCGAAAGTGGATTAGAGGTTCCCAAAAGCCAAGCATTGAGATTTTAAGGAGATAAGATTGAATCCCTGCATTAGATAAAATGATCTTAGAATGGGAGAAAGTGAGTAAGAGATTTTTCTCAGAGAATCAGTTTTCAACTTCTCCTTTCTCAGAAAATCACCTGAGAAGGTCAATTTTCGAGAAGCGATAACTTATGAAGACATGAGTATGAGAAAACACGGGTACCAAATAATCAGGTATGATGAAGGTAACCTAGTTTGATATCTAAGAGAAATTGTTAAGGAAACGGATCAGTTGTGGATTTTTGGAAAATTGCTTCCTAGCTTCTCCACAATTGGGTTTCTACCATCGAAGTGAGTTTTCTGAGAAAAGCCCCAAATTAAGAGAAGAAGAAAAGTAAAATTTTGTTGCATCAGTAAAGTTACTATTATAGCTACTTCAAATAGGTAAAAGTGATTTCCTAAGACCATTAATAAGATGCATTCAATTCAAATTTTAACGTTGGAACTTCAACGGATGTTTCTAAAAAATCTCCCACTCATGTGGTGCGAGATATGGAAGGTAATGGTAAAGAACAAAATGTTTATAAAAGAGCCAAGTGATTAGTTGAGAATTACCTTTGCTCAATTATTCTCTCATATGTTCTCTATTCCTTACAATTTCACAAATCATCTGCCCACATACTCTGAAGCTTCTTAATGGTAAATCATAAATAGAATCAAAAGCTATGGCCACTAGATTCTTGGGTTTTGATGGGATGACCAGAATTACATCTCAATGGCATAATTTGATAGATATGACCTTAGATTCTATGACATGGACAATTTGCACAGAAGATTGAGCAAAGAAAAGCTTCACTCGATGACACAGAAGCTCAAAGGGAGTGGTTTGGTTGAAGCTATTAGATTCCCCATTGCAGTACAAGATTCCCCATTGTAGTACAAGATCCTGAACTAATCTAGGAATGTATAATTAGATTCAATCCAGATACAAAATAGATTTTTATACCAAATGACACAGTACTCATCTCCATTGATAGAGAGTCTGTGCAGAACTGTCTCTGTATCCCAGAGTGAGTAGAATTTTTAAACATGACCTTCTCGATCGCAATATTAGAATACAATGAGAAGAAGGTGAGGTGGAGGAAGGAGATCATGATCTCATGGTTTTAGAAGCCCAAAAACATAAAGGGAAAAGTGCCAAAGACACTTTTTGGGATAGATCAGAAGGCAAAAATCATCGACATCCTGGTGCTCCTTCACAGGATAAAATGTGAAAGTGACGCATTGAATTTCATAGAGTACTACTTCTTATTGGTCCAGGTAATATGTGCTGAGCATCATTATATAGAATGGACTCAAGTGGTAACTGAAAATCTATCTAATGCCTTGAATCTCGACAAGTACCAGAACAAATTTTATATGTCTTCCTATTTGATCTATGTTTTAGCTACATTGCAAGTATGGCTAGGACTCCCTAGGCTAGAAGAATTTTCAGATGATGTGAAAATTAATGAATTCTTCCCTCATTTGAAATTACAAAATAGCTACACTGAGTTCATTAAATTTAATGACTCATTTACAATGAGGTTGTGTAGAGAGTTACAAGGATGCCCATAACAGAGATTCTCACCAGAGGCCATGGAATTCATCACCCAATTTGGGAGTTTCTTCATTCAATTTGCTAGTTTCTAATACCTTGATCTTGCAGGTTTTGATGATTTTTCCATGAACCTGCCAAGGTTCTCTAATGATATTATTGTGATCATAGAGGTGATCTGATAGATTTTGCAAGTGAGCCTGATCAGTGTGGGAATTAAGAAGAAAGACTATGAATTCCCTATCACCATTGGAGTGTATTGTTGTGCATCAAGATCAAATGCTAAGAACATGATAAAGGTGTTCAAGAGTAGATATAAGCCAAAGAGGTATGAAGTATTGAGACTATAATTTGATCTAGTAAATTATGCCAAAATAATCTACAGATTGGCACTATGGTCAGGCATATCCCCAAAATTGAAGATTATTGGTCGAATTACAAAGATGAACTAGAGAGCTATGAGAGATTTTACTCCAAGTTGACTATTGAACAAAGTAAGTTGTTCAATGTCAACATTAAAGTTGAGGGCATTGTTTATGATAGAGAACACATGTAAAGTGATACATACAGAGACTAGATCAAAAATTTCCCTATGAGCTCAGAGCCAATTCAAGGTCAAGCTATAGAAGAATTGGAAATCATAATGGCCAAAATCATTAATAGAAGTGATAAGTAGGTTCAGTGGATGATGGGAAGGAGAAAGAGGTCTGGGAAGCCCTCTCCTCAAAAAGATCACACAGTCGAGCCGGTGAGTGCTCCTGCATCCTCATCTTTCCCATCTTTGTCTGTAGCCAAAGCACTAGCTCAACCAGCAGCTGGAGATGATCAACTACCCAGAAAAGAGATCCCATTTGAGAAGACTTGTGGAGAAGGTCAATCTCTAGTCATCGATTCAAATGAAGAAGCCAAAGTTGAGAAATCTGACAAGCTGATGGAAGAACCTGTTGGAGACTTGGAACCAAAATAGAAAGCACAAGGAGGAACCATTGAGATACAAGGTGACACTCCTAGTCAAGAGGCTCCTACCATTGTCAAAGTTGGTGAGGACAATAGCAGTTCAGAAACTGAAGCAGATGAAGAAACAAAAGAGCACTTGGGATCACCTCAAAAAGAAAAGGAAGTCATGACCTCTGCACAGGTTAATCCATTCACTTCCAAGCCTAAATCTTTTTAGCCTATCATCAAGAAATTATTCATAGAAGATTTACTTTCTATGTCAAAAGTCACAAGTGTGGAATCATGGCTTGAGAATACTCTGGAGCAGAGGAGAAAAAGGGTTGAGAAAAGTGCTCCTAGTGGTGAGATGTTCTCACAAGCAATGCAGTCTAGCTCAGTTGTAAGCAAGGATAAGAAGACTAGGACTCTGACCACTCCTAGTAAAGATCTAGACATAGGACACCTAACTATGGAAATAGCCAAACCGCTAAATGATGACAAAATTGAAGAGCTTACTGCCTCTAATTTTTCACTCTAGTCCTTGGACATGGGGCTTGCCCGCCATGATACAAAAGTAGTCTTGTGGAAGTCTAGTAACATCTTGATCGAAGAAGATCTCGAAGAACTCAAAGTCACTAAGACTCAAATCAAGGTAGAGATTAAAGATATGACTAAATTCATCAAGAAATTGGTCACTCCATGACAATTCTATGCAGTTCTTTGACAACGGTTGATCCTGTTGTAGCCGAGAATTAGGCAATAATTGTCAAATTGCAATATGATAGGCATTTCAAGAATATTGGAAGGAGGTGGATTGAACAATTTAAGTCTGAAGGTTTGGTAGTCATTGAATAGCTCAGAGATGTCCTTTTGAAATTAGAGGCAGAGAAGTATTCTCTCAAAGAACATATGCAGACAATCACAACAAAAAGGTTAAGATGTGAAGAATGCATGGTGCAACTACATTGGTTAGTCACACTGAAGACTAAGGATGCAATCAAGGCCAACATATTGTAGAAAGAGGATGAACCTCTGATCAAGTGGCTCCAGGAGGTAGAATTCAAAATGGAGATAATAATCAAGGCCGAGTTGAAAATGAAGGTGACCGATGAAGAAGTCACCAAAGAGAAAAATAAAATCTTTGTATATTGGACAGGTCTTCACTTTGAGTCTGAAATGAGCAGAGATGGAAAGTGCCCGATTGGTATAACCAATATGCAGAAGTCATTCTCTGACTACTTGGATCAGCTTGCAGATTTATCCCGGTCTCATCTTGATATTATGTGTGTTAGAATGTGGACCTCTAAATCAGGCACAAATGCAACATAGTCTTTTCTCAATCACGAGATGGTGAGTATGAACATGAATTGTCCATCTCACAACATAGATTGAATCAACCTGTTGCCTCCTATGTGGATGGGGTGTTTAATTACTCTCAAAATGAGAGCCAACAAACATGAGACCAATCCCACAACGAAGGATTTTCCAAGGGCTATGAAGATGAGTAAAACTGAAATTAAACTAAGATGAATATGCAATTTAATATAAGAATTGAGATGCAATTACTAATAACTTGAAAGAGATATGAAGTGCAATTTTAATCTGAATAGCTTAAAAGAAATATGATACTAAACTATGAGTATGTAAGAAAATTGATCTATTACAGAAATGCAATACTATATTAAATGAGAATTTAAACTAATTGCAAATAAAAATCTTTGAATAAAGTGAGACTAAAAATCACTACAGTTCAATTAGTCTCAAAAATTGCCTCCTTTGAATGAAAAAAATAGGTCCATTAAATAAGCAAGCCTGGGAAGACAATGAAGGGGTTCTTGTTTTTAAACTCCTGACTCTTCATTCCCATTTGAGATAAAAATGCATAAATTACTTAATAAAAGAATGGAAAATGCCACACAGGTGACCCTTCGAATATTATGAATTATTAATTCAAAGATGAGTGTCCATTCAAATAACAAGTAATTAATAATTCCTCTGTTATGGGTAATTAGCCAAATGGGGTGGATTTAATTTAATTCTAAGCACTTAGGACTTTAGAATTAAATTAAACTATCATAAGGGTAATTTAGCTAATAAAAGTCAAAGACTTTAGAAATTAATTTTAATATTTGTTTAATGCAATTAGGGTTTTTGCAATTGACATCAAGTCGAATTAAATCAAGTAGGAGAGAGAAAATTGCCTAGGAAACTAGGACTTTGGAGATGTAAAATTGAAGATAATGCACCAAAATTAATCAAATTTATTAGGTGCCAATTTTAGGGTATTACATTTTCCCCTCTTTGAATTGATATGTGAATAATGCATTGATTCAAAGAATAGTCTAAAGTGACAGATGAAGAGAAATTCAGAAGTCTAGGTTAAGTTTCCAAGACACTGGGCAGATCAAAGCATGATTTTCTGATGTCTAAGTTAGATTGAAAAGGCAACAGTCTTAAGAGAAGATGAGAATTAGGGTTAGGTTTCCCTAATGCCCAGAATGAGATTTAGATGCAAACTTAGGACTGTCTCTAGAATCAGGGTTAGATTTCCCCAATACGAAGCTTAGCCCTCCGAGACCCGGGTTAGATTGCCCAAATAATAGTCTAAAAAAGATTTTGGGAGCTATCCTCAGAATGAAGATTGACTCCCAGGAATTAGGGTTAGATTGCCCTAATACCTAAAAGATTTTGAGAACCATCTCTAGAATGAAGCTTTATTCTCGAGGATCTGAGTTAGGTTGCTTAGATACCTAAAAGATAGATGACCAGATAGCAAGATGTGAGGCACAAAGATGCCCCAAGCAATCAAAACTGATGATTCAGATCAGACTAATTCAAGAATTAATTTGACAAGATTCAATTGATGCAATCATCCTACCCCCGCGGGAGTGAAATCGAAAGATGACATAAGAGGGATGATTGACAACAAGAGGTTGCATAGCAGAAGCAATTAGACTAGATTCAAGAAGCTGCAGAAGCAAATCAGAGTGAAGAAGAGGTCCCGTTGACCAAGTTTGACCAAGGTTGACCATGGTTGAGAAGATTTGACTAGAGTTGACTTTGATGAAAAGAGAAAATATCTTAAGAACATGATGCAAAGATGAAGGTCTGGTAGGAAGATGACGCCAGAAGACTGACTGCATAAGCATCCGATCCCAAGGGGTCCCAGACTTTAAAATGCAATTTCGAGCTATCTAGAGATGTCAAATTTTTATTTCATTCCCAAAAATGGATTCAGAGCAGTCGATTTAGCTAAGGGTGCAATTTTTACACAAAATGAAGCACTTTTGAAAATTAGGTCAAAAGCTATATAAGGCCCGTAGGGGTCATTTTCAATTCATTATTCACTTTCATCTTCTTGTGATTTCTACTCTAAGAGAGAAAATGGAGGGTCTTCCATTGCATATGGATATATTTTAGTGCTCTTGAAGACATGCTCGACCCGCGGAGTATGATGCACCTATAAGTAGTTGATAAACCTTCTTGCTTTCAATTTGTACAACTTTTTAGGTCAATTTAGGGTAGATTTGACAACTTTAGGAGCATGTTCTTTGAATCTCATGTGAGGAAGTAGTTTTCTCATGTCGGCCTAGGTATCGCTTCACATGAAGAAGTAGTTCCCTTGTGCTAGTTATGTCTTCTTCACGTGGGCCTTGTCTGGAAGCTTCCACGAGCTGAAAGGTGGTCCCACACGAGATTGTAGTAGTTTGTGCAAGGGCCATTCTTGTCTCATGCAAGGAAATAGTTTTCTCACACAAAAATATCCTATAGAGTTTGAAGTCTTTTACCAAAATTTGTCAAATTTGTGTGAAATCATCCAAGTACAGTGTCATAGAGCCCTATCTAGGATAGATGCCTTGTTGCATTTGTTGTTGTTGTGTTGAAAAACCATCATGTTTGAGATACTGATCCAATGTCATTTCTTTCTTTGCAGGTTGACTTCCCTGACATTGCCTTTAGGACACATCATCCTATTATCACCACATTAGTGCAGAGACTAATAGATGTAGAGAGTACTCACATTGATGCTCTTGGTCTAGGATACTTGCGTGATCTACCTGACATCTGGGTGCACTCATAGAGTGTTTCCATTGAGACAAACACATTTCATTTTTCAATGGGGGAGATGACTGTGACTCCTAAGGATGTATATAGGATTCTATGGATACCTGTCCATGTTGCTTGAGTAGAGTATGAGACAAAGCTGAGGCAGGGTACATTAGCCTTGAGAGCTATATTCTAGGATGATCTAGTGATGGGTCGGGCCATCTCTTGGGATTATTTGGTCAGCAGGCATGATGGTGCTCATCCATTTTCTATTGTTCTTGCAATGTTCCTAAGCTATTACCTTGTTCCAGATCGAGGTCAGCATGGTTTAGAGTGTGGTTGGGGGACAATGCTACAGAGGATGCTGGCCAGACCAGCAGTTAGATTTGGATGGGGTGAGTGCATGCTTGCCCATATGTACCATGAGATGCATGAGATTGTTTATCAGAGTGTGAGGATGATGGAAGCTAGAGTATTTATTCTACAGATCTAGGCTTAGGAGCACCTCCCCGTTTGCAAGCCAATATTCCATGACACATGACAACATCTTGAGCCATATATTTATAGGTATGTAGGTTCGATGACCCAGCCTCTGCTGGTAAGACAGAGCAGTGGAGAGGATAGCTGGATGACATGGTAGCTATAGTATGGAGACCTTAGGGGGCTATGGAGCCATGGGATGATGGTTTTCGAGAGCTTTCACACATGTTTGTTTCGTATCCACTGAACGGACGTAGTGTTCATACTATTGAGAGGTTCCTTGTCACATGTGTCTTGCACCAGTTTGGTAGATAGTAGGACATTTCACAGGAGTACTACCCCTATGCCCACTTCTCTAATGAGGAGAAGGGGTGGCATGCTAGATTGGATCTAGGGTGGTTTGCTATGGAGGCATGCATTCCATCCATGTGATGGGATTACATGGTGGGTGTCACCAATGCAGGGGTGAAACCTACATATAGAGATCAGTTGATTGCATATCCTCATCTGAGGTTTACATATATGGTTAGTGTGGGAGCACATTAGTAGCTTGCATAGTAGCAATAGGCACAGGATCAACAGCCACCAGCCCAATAGCCACTAGTTCAATAGCCTATACAGTAGTAGGTGGCACAGTAGGGACAACAGTAGTAGAGAGTATTGAGACCCCGAGTAGGGAAGATTAGCATCCCTAGTAGGATGATGGGCTCAGATGTAGGAGTTGGGAGAAGTGGGGCCTAGTAGAGGTCCACCAAGCAGTGGAGGGGAGGTACATCATAGTAGGTTCCTCTAGATGATGATGTAGATATACCTTATATTCCAGTAGAAGTAGGGATACCACAGCTACAGGAGGCTCTTGGGAAGAGCCATGAGAGAGTACGACAAGTATAGTGAGAATGAGATTATTACCACACCTGAATCATTAGAGAGGAGACCCATGTAGCTAATCAGGATGCTGAGCTCAGATAGCTATGAGATGAGCTGGCATGGTCAAGGATCGAGACCAGATATGAGGCTACTCAGGCATCATATTACTATGCAACATATTGTGGGGTTGTTCTAGATCTGTCAGAGTAGGTACCACCATTTGCTGATTATGCTGGAGCTCCATAGGCACCTCCACCAATACCTCCATAGGCACCATAGCAGTAGGCTCTATAGGCACCACCACAGGCACCTCCTCAGCAATGGCTAATGCCACCACCTCAGAGACTATTGCCATCACCTCCACTAGGTGGTGTAGGACCTAGCTAGTCCATTTTGATACATTTGTACATTGTAGCCTATTGTTGATACTATGCTCGAGTAGCATCTTTTGTACATGAAATTATTCAAGATATATATATATATATATATATATATATATATATATATATATATATATATATATATATATATATATATATATATATATATATATATATATATATATATATATATAACCACAAGTACAATGGTATCCAACTGTCGATCTCATATATATATATATATATATGAGATCGACAGTTGGATACCATTGTACTTGTGGTTATATGGCTTTGATATTTGATGTTTATGAGATGTTTTTATATGCTTATATGTATGGATAGAAATGTACGAAATGCACATGCTTCCTTGTATGAATATGCACATGGTTTCTTTTTCTATGATTATGCAATGTGAAATGCAGTGATAGATGGATAGAATGTATATATAGATGAAATGTATGATTTGAATTATGGTTATAGTGAATGCACATGTATATGCAGATGCAAATGAATTTATGAATGCAAATGGAAATGAAATGAAAATTCAATGGATATGTAATGTATATGGTACTAATCATCTCATGCAGGATTGTCGCAATATATGACAGGTACTAATAAAAAAGAATATGCATTTCAAGGATTGAGAGTGAGGACCGGACACTTGTGGAGCCAAGATGAAACCAAGACAAAAGATGCAAACCTTTGATGAATAGAAAGCAATCAAGAGAGTAACAAGATATCATCTCAAATCCGAGCTTAGCATGAACATGCAAACCTAAGCTAAATGCAAGCCTAGAATGAAAATGCAAACCCTAGAACTTGGTTGTTGGACTCACCATATTTATCATCATCGAGTTCATTTAAGCATGAGATGATCACAAGATGCCATACAATCCTCACTAACATTGCAATTATGAGAATATGAATATGACATAATTCTTAGATTTGTCGAAATAAGGTGTAAGCATTAAGGCACAAGAAGCTAGAATGACCTAAACACCTATTCCTTTTGATTTAGCAAGTTAACATAAGCATCAAAGCACAATTGCTAGAATGACCTGAATGTTGCTTGCAAATAGACATGCAAGAGTTCCTTCTTTTTCCAAAGATTGCTCGTAGTGACCCTGACATTCACTTAGCAGGATGAGCGTTTGCAATTTTACTTGTAGCAGAAAGAAGTCACTCAAAACAGACAAGGAGAAGAACCAACTTCACCAAAGTGTCCATATAAAAGGAGTCAAGGTACACATGGCCATCCAATATGGGATGAAGGCTCTTACAAATAGACTCCCCTCTTAGATAGATTCATTGGATCATTGGAACTAAACTGGCAAATAGAAAGTAAAAGAAAGATCATGCCCCGAGTCTTCACATTTCTTAGTCAAGGAAGACATCTAATATTCACACAAGGAGAAATGAGAAGGAAAACAAACAAACAAGAAAAGGAAAAGCTCAGCATGCTTCAAAAGAACACAAAATCATTTTTTAGTTTTTTTTTACGTTTGTGTGTAAGCGGATTGGAGTCAAATCGGAAGAAAACAACATTTGAAGTCTTGGTAGGATAGCGACAACAAGAAGACACAGTGAGAACCATTGGTGACCGTCGTGAGAGACAAAGTCTCAAGAAGATATCAACAGGTGAACACAGTGAGAACCACTAGTGACTGATACAAAGAAGTAATCCCAAAAGAGAGGGGTTCGAATGAGAGGTAAGTATTAGTAGGCAGGCATAGTGGGAACCACTGGCGACCGATACATGAGAAATCATCAAGGAGAGAAATATCAAAGGTAGCTAGGCATCAATAGGTAGATGTAGTGAGAATCATTGGTGACTGATGCACAAAAAAAACATCTGAAAGTGATAGGAAAATGCTCCCTAGACCAAGGAGGTGCCCCCAAGTGTGAACTAGTTCCAATCCATGAAGAGTTGAGGAAAATCTTGAAGACAATTGAAGGCGAGAGCATGAGCTAGCAAACTAAAGAAGGAAACAAACTCAAAGTAGGAAACAAACTAAATTAGGAAAGCGGGAAACTAAAAGCCAAGCGATGCTGAGATGAGATGTAACTTCAGGAAACAAGAAGCACCTATTTACCAGGTTTTCACCATCTTGGCAGAGATTCTATTTTTTCTACCATGACGCCTATTTACCAGGTTTTCATCAATGGCACATTTTCTTCTTTTTCAATTTTTTTTGTACTTTTCTCTTTTTTTTTAATTTCTTTTGTATTTTTTGTATTTTCATTTTTTTTGTATTTTTGATGTTTTGACTTTTTTTGTATTTTTTTCAATTTTCTATTTTTTTTTAATTATTATCAAGGCCCCTGTTTGCCAAGTTTTCACCAAGATAATAAAGACATCAAAGTGCCTATTTACCAGGTTTTCACTAAGATGATCATTTTTTCAAGACATTTTGCAATTTTTAGGATTTTTGCCAATATATCATTTTTTGGATTTTTTGAGGACCAATAAGTATGTACATGAGCATGCCAAAAATGTCTCAACTGTAGAACTTCTTTAGATGAAGAGCATTGATAGGCTCTTTGAGTTTCTCTCCTTTAGTGGTGGAGAGTCGAAAGGTGCCAGATCCGAATGCTATAGTAATGACATATGAACCAAGCTAGTTTGGTTCAAATTTCCCTTTCTAGACTCACTGCTACTAATTCTTGGGGTTCTCCCTTAGGATGAGATCATCCACTTGGAATTGTCTTTGTCTAACTTTCTTATTGTAAGCTTTAGACATCCTCTTTTTGTATGCTCTTAGATGATCAAACACCACCTTCCGACATTCATCAAGTAACTCAAGCTCTTGAAGCTGTGATATTCTGTTGTCTTCATTGGTGATGAGACCCCTCAAAGAGATTCACAATGTCAGAATCTCAACCTCAATAGGCAATACTACCTCTACTTCATAAACCAAGGCAAAAGGAGTAGCCCTCATTGGTGTTTGGATACTTTTCCTATAGGCCCACAAAGCCAGATTAATCTAGAGATGCCAATATCTACTAGATTTATGAACTGTTCAGTGCAAGATTTTCAGGATTGTCTTATTAGAAGCCTCTACTGGTCCATTACCCTAAGGATAATAGATGGATGACCAATGTTGAATAATTTGAAATTTAATGCATAAGTCTGTCAAGTCCTTATTTTTGAATTGTCCCCCATTGTCAGTAATAATAGATGAGGGTATACCATATCTACAAATTATATAGTTTAGTATGAACATAGCAATGGTCTTGCCATCAGCTATAGTGAGAGGCATTGCCTCAACCCACTTGGTAAAGTAATCATTAGCTGTGATGATGAACTTGTGTCCTCTTAAAGAGGAAGGATGTATCTGACCGACCAAGTCAAAGGCCCATTGCTGAAATGGCCAGAAAATGATGAGAGGACTAAGTTCGTGAGTAGGAGCATGGATCAGGTTTCCATGAAATTGCATTGCTTGCAAGTCTTGGCATAGTGAACAACTTCTTTTTCCATGTCCGGCCAGTAATAACCAGCTTTAATAAGTTTCTGGGCTAACATCAAACCACTAGAATGAGACCCATAGATACCTTCATGTACCTCAACTAGCACATGTTTGGACTCATCGGGCTCTAAGTACCTAATGAGGGTACTATCTAGACCCCATCTATGCAAGTCATTTTCTATGAGGACATACCATGAAGTAGTACGAATGAGGTGACGCTTCTCATTCTGGGTATAGGTGTTTGGAATGATCTAGTCATGAAGGTAGGAAAAGATATGGTGGTAGCATGATGAATCATGTCCAATGACTAAATAGATCATCCTGGATTCAGGAATATCATAGGTAGGGTAGTGTAATGCCTCCACCAGGAACTCATGTCTGAAGTCATTTTTTAGCATTTGTAACATTGAAGCAAGAGTGGCCATTGCATTAGCTACTTTATCATCTACCCTTGGAATCTATTGGAAAGAAATGTGTGTAAAGTATTGTTTGAGATCATCCACCATTCTTTTGTAAGGTATTAGTTTGTCATCTTTAGTTTGGTAGACATCGTTGACTTGATTGATGATTAACTGAGAATCCCCAAAGACTTTGAGCTCATCCACATGCCATTCAAGGGCTATCTTCATTCCATTAATGAGAGCTTCATATTTAGCTATGTTGTTTGTGCAAGGAAACAACATCTTATATGCTTTTGGTAATGAATATCTTTGAGGTGTAACAAATAGAGTGCCTGCACCAGATCCTTGCTGAGTGAATGATCCCTCAAAGAACATGCGCGAAGATTGATGTGTGAGAAACATGATAGATTCATCTGGGAATTCAATACTCAATGATTGGTGATCTTTCAAAGGAGCTTCCACCAGTTGATCAAAAATTCCTTGTCCCTTAATAGCTTTTCTCTCCACATACTCAATGTCAAATTCACTAAGTATCATCACCCATTTTGCCAATCTACCTGTGAGGGAAGCCTTGCTCAATAAGTACTTTAGTGGATCAATTTTTGCAATAAGCCTCATGGTATGAGCTAGCATATAATGCCACAACTTTTGGGAAGTGAATACCACTACTAAACAATCCTTCAAAATGACAGAGTAATTCATTTCATAGGCAACCAATGTTCTGCTGAAATAGTATATGGCTCTCTCTTTATTGTTCTGATCTTCTTGAGCCAAGAGAGCACCCAAGGATGTGTTTGTTATGGAGATGTATAGTATAAGTGGCTTCCCATGAATAGGAGGTATCAGTATAGGTGGACTAGCAAGATACTATTTTATTTGAGTAAGTCCCTTGTCACATTCCTCATTCCATTCATAGGTCACATTCTTATGCAAAATTTTAGTAAATGGTTGTGATTTGTCCGCCAACTGTGAAATGAAGTGCTAGATGGATTGTAGCCTTCCTTGTAATCCTCTCATTTGACTGATATTATTGGGTGGAGGCAGTCCATAATGGCTTGCACCTTTTCAGGATCAACTTCTATGCCTTTAACTAAAATGATATAACCCAAGAGTTTCCCAGAAGTAACACCAAAAGCATATTTCTTTGGATTAAGCCTGAGACTGAATTGTTCCATGCGGTCAAGGATGGGACCCAAGTCTATGAGGTGAGTTCTTCACTGTATGCTTTTGGCTAAAGTATCATCCACATAATCCTCCATCATTTTATGCATTATATCATGGAAGATAGTAGTAATAGCTCTCTGGTATGTTGCTCCAGTGTTCTTAAGCCCAAAAGGCATGACATTCCAGCAAAAGGTGCCCCAGGCACATGTGAAAGTAGTCTTTTCTTGATCTTCTAGTGCAATTTTTATTTTATTATAGCTAGAAAAACCATCCATCAAGGAATACATCTCATATCCTGCTGTCATATCAACTATCATATCAATATTAGGTAGTGGGAAGTCATCTTTTAGACATGCCTTATTGAGGTCTCTAAAATCTGTACACACACGAATGTATTTTTCATGTTTAGTGATTGGAACAATGTTTGAAATCCATTCTGCATAATCAATAGTTCTTATGAAGCCAGCCTTAAGAAACCTTTCTAGCTCTACTTTAACCTAAAGCGCTACATGTGGATGCATTTTTCTCAGCTTCTATTTAATAGGTTTGATACTTGGTGCAATGGAAAAATGATGCATAATTAGGTTGGGGTCTAGTCTAGGCATGTTAGAGTAGGTCCATGAAAATTTCATTTTCTTTCTCTGAAAGAATCTTGTGAACTCTTCTTTTTCTTCAGCAGACAATGACTATGCTAGATGAATAATCTGTGGAGCAGCCTCTATACCCAAATTGACCGGCTGTGTCGGCTCAATCAATTTTGATGACCTCTCTTGAAAGTGGCTTGGAAGCATATCAATTATCTCATCCTTGGGTGCCTCAGAGAGGTTTTCACCTTGGGATACATCTTTTATTTTTACTAATTTTGGCTCTAATACTGCCACAAAGTGGTTTTCACCATCAGAGCATCTATTTTTTCTT
Source organism: Chamaecyparis obtusa (assembly GCA_027943335.1). Classification (NCBI taxonomy): domain Eukaryota; kingdom Viridiplantae; phylum Streptophyta; class Pinopsida; order Cupressales; family Cupressaceae; genus Chamaecyparis; species Chamaecyparis obtusa. The sequence goes on from BSBK01001633.1 coordinate 43,839, forward strand.
CTTTTAGTTTTTTGACTGAGATACTTGATATCTACCTCTGTCATACTGACACTACTTCCACTGGTAGAGGACATCATAGGTTCAATAGCATGGAGGTAATAGGCTAGATCATAATCATTCTGGAATGTTAGGACTTCATTGGATTCAAAATGGGAGTTCTAGTTTATCAGATCAGGTCAGAGGAGTGAAAGGGTAGTAGTGACTAGTTCAACTACATTCATGGCATAATTCTCAAAAGTGTTGATGAGCAGGTCAAGACCTAGAGCGATCTCATCCAAAGGAGTGTTTGAATCCCTATAAGACCTTGCATCGGAAGTAGATGACATGTTAACACTAGTGGAGTCTAATTCGTGTGGCCTAGAGCTAGACCCTTCACCTACTTCGAGGAGTCTTTCATATACTTGAACAATATCTATATCTACATCATAAGTAGCATCAGACAAAGAGTCAAACTTGTATTCATGTGAGTCAGTACTTGATGTAGGAATTTCATTAGTAGCATCATTAGACTCATTATTATCCCTTGTAGCATTGATAGCTTGCTGGAGTTGTTCTTGTTCATAGTACGTTTGAAAATGTGGTGGCCTATATTGTTCACTTGTAGAATTGGGATCCATATTCAATGTTTCTTTCCATTCCTCATAGGTGAATTGATGCACTGAAGAGGTTTTATCAAAATCAACCACAAAATAAGTATCAATATCAGTCTCTATCATATGAACAAGTATAATAGGCTCATCGGGTTCAACAAAGACTGCCGCAAGATCCAGAGGAATAGGATATGGAAATGTATCTTCATCAGAGTTGTTCTCTAGATTCACTTGTGGAGTGGCATCTTCAATCTCTTGTTCAGGTTCAGGTTCAAGTTCAGGCTTAGGTGTAGGCTCAAGAGCTGACACAAATTTCTTGGTCCCCAAATGAAAGGGAGTCTTTTTAAAGCCTAAGCCACTAGTATCTTTTGTGCGGTGGCCTGTAGCTTCAATGGGTTTTAGTAGGCCATTATCATTTTTCCCTATAGGACCACTCCCCTTATAACTAAAGTGCTTCATGATCTTGAAAGCCTCACTATATGGTTCTTGCTCTAAATTTGGAGGTGGAGTAGTTTTTTCAGCTATTTCTTTTCCCTTGTAGAGCCAAGCTCAGATAGCTCTTTCTTCATCCTCATCTTCTAAAGGTATATAGGCCCTTACAAAGGCACCATCATAAACTATTTGAGGAGGAGCATTAGAAAGTTTGTTGTCTTTAGCAGGTCTCCCATAAGAGTGTGGAGATAGAGGTAGAGCAGGTAGTGATAGCACAGGTTCCATTCAGTATTCTCCCATGCCTGTATCCTTAAGTCTCAAAGTTTTTTCCATTTCTTTTAGCTTAGCATCATAAAACTCAGTGGATTGTCTATTTTCTAGAACAAATCTATCTACGGTTTGTGCAAGAGTGTTGCAATAGAAATTGGTATTCACAGGTATAGTGACTTTTGCTCCATGGAATGGAAACTTAATGCATTGATGATACATGGATGGAACAACCTGCATCTCATGAATCAAAGGCCTAGCCAACAAGATATTGTAGGCCAGAGGAATATCAAGCACTTGGAAAGTAACATCTCTCTCAATGGGACCTATGTAGATAGGTAGCATGACTAAGCCTTGGGACTTACATTCTTCCTCATCTTTTTGCGAGGATCTATGAAATTTTCATCATATCCTAGCTAAGTGAGAAGTTTAGTGGAACAAATATTAAGACCAACACTGTTATCTATGAGCACTCGGTGGATGTGCTTAGGACCTATCATGACCTCTATATGTAAGGGAGTGTTATGCGGGTGACTCAAAGAGTGATCATCTTCTTTAGAGAAGGATAGATGGTGAGGTGAAGTCAAATGACCCACCATAGATTGGAACTAGTTGAGATCGAGATCCTTTGGAACATTTTCCTCAGCAAGGGCCTTATCCAAAATCTTCCTATGAGCAGGCGAGATCTTCAGTAACTCAAAAATGGTAATTTGAGCATTGGTTCGCTGGAGTTGATCTAAAATACTATAACTAGCCAAGCTAACTATAGGAATAGATTTCATGTTTTTGTTGGTGGGGCCAACAATAGTCTTATCTGCAATTTGCTTCAGAGCAGATGTAGGAATATTAGGTCTCTTATCCGCAGTTTTCTTTGGAGCGGACGTGGAAGCATCAAGACCTTTCAAAACAAATCTCCCTCATGATTGAGTGACAACATTAGCACATCCTTTAGATTGTTCAGATTCAGACAAATAAGGTGTAGAGACATGCAAGATAAAAGGAGTCTTAGATTTGGGAGCATCACCACTCCCTCTAGAAGTGATCACGTCACAATACTCTATCTCGACAGGTTCAATCATACCAATAACATTGTCATTATTAGTGTACGTATAATTGACTTTAGCATTGGTATTCTTGGCATTTGAAGACTCACCCTTCTCATGTAGAGGGAAGGAATCCTTAAAAGCTTGGTGGTCCAAATTCTTGTTATGGCCATCCACAACAATATCACCACTATCGATCAAATCTTGGACCTTGTGTTTCAGCTGAAGACAAGTTGAAGTCTTATGACTAATGTTCTGGTGATAGTCATAGTTAGCATTATCATTCCACCAATGAGGTCTTGGTTGTGGGTCATAAGTATGCTTTTCTAAAGGAGTAAGAACTTGATTCTCTATAAGAGTTTTATAGATCACATCAAGAGGCTCTCCTAAAGGGATGAAATCACACTTGGGTCAAGATGCCCAAGGTTTGTTCCTAGCAAATCTTGAAGTTTGTTGATTGTCTGTTGTGGTCTTTTCGACAGCCTTAGCTTCTTGTATACTAGAAGTAATATTAAAAGTAGACTTTGAAGGCTTTGCAGTAACATTATCCACTACTCCATCATTTACCACATCTCTATTCTTATTGGTAGTCTTTCCTTTATCCTTGTTTGTGGAGAATCCTTGTTTATTGTCCTTATTCAAAGTTAATTCTCCCTTCTTGATCATAAAGGCCTATATTTGCATTGCTTATTTGATCATACTATCAAAAGTAAGAGGACCTTGCAATTGCACTTGGTATCCAAAGTTTGGGACAAGATTGTCCAAGAAGGTATCGAGTCTCTCAGACTCAGGTAGTTTGTGAGGACACCTTGTACATAATTGTCTCCACCTTTTGAGGAATGTTAGGAAAGATTCTCCTTGTCACTATTTTAAGTTGCAAAGTTCCCAGATGTTGACCAAATGTTGAATATTATGTGAGTAGTGCTGGAGAAAAAGATTACCCATTTCATCAAAAGTTTTAATACTAGTAGACAATCTAGAGAACCATTCCATAGCTGGTTCACCCAAACTATGAGGAAACAAGCGCATAAGATATTTTTGATCATGCATGAATTCCATAGACAATGCGCCAAACTCCCTCAAGTGATCTTGGGGATTAGTTGTACCCAAGTATTTGTCATATTTAGGGAGTTTGACACCTCTGGGAAAAGGTGGCATATGAAGACTTATGTCAAAAGGGAACGGACAAATACTTTCCATTGTAAATTATTGAGCAGGTTTGTCTTTATTCCTCGCAAGTTGACTAATCTGATCTTGCATTTCTCGGACCATCTTTTGCAGCTTTGCGGTCTCAGTTTCTTCTTCCTTAGCTACAAGTGTTTCAACTTGATAGTCTTGGGGTAACTTGGCCCCTTGTTTAGCTAGCTCGAGGAAGTACTTTTCTTTCTCTTCTAGGAGAAGGATCTCCATCATTTTAATAAGACCCTTATTAGCTTTGGCAATGTATATATCCTATTAATTTATCACTTCATTTTCATTCCCAAGAATCTCATAAATACTCAGAATCTGATCTTATTGCTGATCATCTTGGTTTTGATCAAACGGAGGAGGATGATAGAAATAGGCGGGTTGTTGATCACCTTGAGGTTTTCTTTGAGATTGATCACCATTGTGGGACTCATTTTGGTCATGTTGAGATTGACCATGAGGTTGCTCATTCTGAGGTTAAGCATGATGTGGGTTCTTAGAAGATTGACCATGATATTGATTATTTTGAGATTGATCAAAGGTTTGACTATACTTGCCTGATTGGAAATCAAATGGATCTCTCATCTTGTTGTAAGCTTGTGTAGTGCATGAATTCTCAGTGAAATGATATGTCCAATGCTAAAAGGGTGCAGCCACGGTAACCTTTTGTGAGCGAATAGGATCAAAAGATTTAACAAATTTAGATGAGAAGATATCTTCAATAGTATCACTAGGTTCAATGATAGAACTATTCTCAGTAGGATCAACAGGTATGATAATAGGATTAGTTTGAGGAAGAGGTCTTCCAAAGTTGTGAAACAATGATTTTTCTTGGAAGAATGAGTTGTCTTGGTCTTGAAATGAGAAACCAGGTTGCGCTTCAAACAATGGATTAAAACACTCTTGAAACACCAGAGGTGATGGTTGAGATGAACTATCTTTTGAAGTATTGAATGAGGAAATCAAGGATATCTCACAAAGTTTAGATTTCATAACAGATTCAGGAGGATCTATTTGTTGATTAGGAGGTTCACTTATACCTTGATCAGGATTCTAAATGGGATAAGTCTTGCCACTTCTAGTCATGATAGTCATAGACAAAGATGAATGAGAGAGGACTCAGGATAAAGCTAGACTTGGTCTCTAAGAACAATGCAAAAGGAGATAAAGGGTAGAATAGCTAAGATGTGAGATGGACCTAGTACAAATCATCAAAAGAGGTGGCTAGAATAGCTGAGATAAGACTATTGCAACATGAGATACAAAAGGCATAAAGAGATAAGGTAAACCAACAAGAGACAACACAAGTGAAGGCAAAGATCGATCGATTCCTAACTCAAAACAACTAGTTTCTGATAGTGCACGATAAGAAAGCAAAAAAATAGACCTAAGACAAAACGCAGATCAGATAAAAAGTTAAACAATTAATGGAAAACAAGTCTCTATTTTTGTAAACTGGGCTATACTCTCACACGAGAGAGTACCAAGCCATGTGAGAGAACACTAGTCTTTGCATGAGAGAAAAAAGTCTTGCACAAGAAAGTGCTCTGAAGTGTGAAACTTCATGTGAGAAAAGTGCAAAATCTGACAATCTGACATAGTTTTCAAGGTTAAAGTTAAATTTTAAGGTACAACCTGAATTGATGTCTGATAGAAAATCCAGTTTCCTGACAGGTTTGAAGAACAGTTTAATCAACAATCTCATTTTACGATTCCAAGCATTCATTTAAAGACACCAAGGTTCAAATCAAGTAGTTGTGATACAAGAAGTAGTCATTAACAGACCTATCAAGGACAAAGCAACTTGATAGCATTAGGGGAGTCTTTGTTTGATAATGATTGGACAATGTTTAAGACTCGATAAGAAACACATAGCTTAGTCCCACAAAAAAAATGGTGAGAAGCCAAAACCTGTGCCCCATTACTTATGCGCAAATGTGCACCTCACACAGCCATGTCACCCCCTAGAGGGCACCCATGTTTTTTGTGTTTCCAAGGAATCAATGGTGTACATTCAAAGGTTACCCTTGTAGTAGGGGCCAGTGTCACAACCATCTTCAAGAATCTAGGTGTATGTCTATGATGGGAATTTATGGGAGAGATTCTTCCCCCTCCCTGTGTAAAGATTATGAGTCCTTTCGGAGGTGAACTAGGTAGGCCACTAGCTAAGGAAAGTTTTTAATAGGCTTCCATTCATTCTAAACTTTAGTGCCCCTAATACAGGGTTGAGGCCTCATAGCCACACCAACACCTGAAAGTCATACACCCTCGTAAGCAGGGCTAGGATTGGTGCCGCTCAGTATAACAGATGGAGCCTTCTCAAGATGATAGTCAAAGTCTTGAGAAGGAAGCTAACATGGTTTTGGATTCTTTAGACTCAAAAAAACATTCTTTACTAGAGTGAGGTAGAATCATCGACGATAGGTGCGTACTCACTTGGGTCATTCTCAGAGGTTCAACTTCCCGCAGGCTCTCTAAAGGTGACACTGGACTTGGTTTAGATTTGGGGGTCGGATTTTTTGGTTCTGCCAAAGGGAGAAGAGCATACTTCTCTATCTTGTTTCCTCACCCAAACACATCAAGAAGATTTATCACCGAGTTAGTTTCACTCCACCACAACTACAAGCTTTTGGGTTTTTGGTTCTCTCAGAGAGAGAAGAGCATAATCCCCTGGCAAATAGAAGTGTAAAGATTCACTACCTTTCTCTACTTCCCCAAGAATTTTTCATATTAGTAAGATCATTAGGATTTTGGGTTCAGTCATGGTCATCATCTCCATGTAATGAAGAGCCAAAGTCCCTACTCACTATCAAAATCCTCAAGAAATTTTAACGGAGCCCTATTTAGACTATGTGAATGAAAGAAAGAAAGAAACACAATATTTTAGAAAATATTTGACTATCATCCTACAATCAAACCATTAGTATGTTTTCAAGTCCTTGGTCAAATGTTCTACAGAAAACTATTATGCTATGAAAATAACAGAGAAAGAATGAACAACAGCAAAGAGAAAACTGTTAGAAATCCAAAATTGGAAAGACAGAAACTAAGAAAATTGAAACACTATACTCCAGTCTCATGTGAGGAAGTACTCCATAGCACATGAGAAAGTGTAGGATGTCGTGCGAAGGTGCAAAAGCTTGTGCGAGAAAGTGCTACAAGAAGTGAAATCTCACGCGGGATGCTCTGGATTCTCGCATGAATATCTGTACATAGACAGTACGGACGCATGATAGAGCTTGAATTTCTATCAGAAAAAAAATGAGAATGAGGCCAGAAATCAGATTTTTTGCTCCATGATGGGTGCCAAAATGTGTGTTTGAATGTGGACCTCTAAATCAGGCACAAATGCAACATAGTCATTGCTCAATCATGAGATGGTGAGTATGAACATGAATTGTCTATCTCACAACATCAATTGAATTGACCTATTGCCTCCTATGTGGATGGGGTGTTTAATTACTCTCAGAACAAGAGCCAACAACCATGAGACCAATCCCACAATGGAGGATTTTCCAAGAGTTATGAAGATGAGTAAAACTGAAATTAAACTAAGATGAATATGCAATTTAATCTAAGAATTGAGATGCAATTACTAATAACTTGAAAGAGATATGAAGTGGAATTTTAATCTAAATAGCTTAAAAGAAATATGATACTAAACTATGACTATGTAAGAAAATTGATCTATTATAGCAATGCAATACTATATTAAACTAGAATTTAAACTAATTGCAAATAAAAAGCTTTGAATAAAGTGAGACTAAAAATTGCTATAGTTCAATTACTCTCAAAAATTGCCTCCTTTGAATGAAGAAAATAGGTCCATTAAATAAGCAAGCCTAGGAAGAGAATGAAGGGGTTCTTGATTTGAAACTCCTAACTCTTCATTCCCATTTGAGACAAAAATGCATAAATTACTTAATAAAAGAATGGAAAATGCCACACAGGTGACCCTTCGAATATTATGAATTATTAATTCAAAGATGAGTGTCCATTCAAATAACAAGTAATTATTAATTCCTTTTTATGGGTAATTAGCCAAATGGGGTGGGTTTAATTTAATTCTAAGCACTTAGGACTTTAGGATTAAATTAAATTATCATAAGGGTAATTTAGCTAACAAAGTTGAAGACTTTAGGAATTAATTTTAATATTTGATTAATGAAATTAAGGTTTTTGCAATTGACATCAAGTCGAATTAAGTCAAGTAGGAGAGAAAATTTCCTAGGAAACTATGACTTTGGAGATGTAAAATTGAAGATAATGCACCAAAATTAATCGAATTTATTAGGTGCCAATTTTAGGGTATTATAGATATAATACCTAATCTTTAGCATTTTGGTGGATATATATACAAAGCAATGAAGATGTCACAATCCTAAAAAGATGTGGAAAAATGCATAGAGAAATATCATTCCCATTGGCTCGTAAGATACAAAAACATTCACATTCCTGATTCTAAAAGGATGATTCTGATTCTTACGGCCGCTAAAGCTCATAAGGCTAAGTTAGAGAAGGGAAAGAGACCAAAAAAGAACAAATAGTTTCCCCCTTTTTCCTATTTGATATATATTGTATAATTGGTAAATGGCCACTTGTCCTTTACCGACCTTTGTAGAATATGAATCAATTAGGTGGATTTTGTAATGGCTTAGTTCTTGAAGCCTATATGTAACACTTTGAAAATCAATGAGAAGGTCAGCTAAATTTTGGTGTGAAATACATCTTGTTGTGGAGTCAATCTGGAATGTGTTTTGTGTCATTTATTTATTGTTCCATGCTTTTGTGAATCTGAATGTTTTCCATAAGTTGGATTGAAGTTAGGGAATTGGTGGAGTTCTGTTTCTACCTTTTAGTGAAACTAATTGATAGTAATCGGAGCATTGTTGTGAGATTGGGAAAATACTCATGTGCCGTGTGTTAGCACGTGCAAAAAATTTCATGGCTGTAGCATTTTTCCCGTGGTCTTTGCAATTATTTTTAGGTCTCTGGCATAATCCCGTAGTTCAAATTTTTGAAAATCTAGTCGTTGGTGGAAATAAACCCTAAGTCTGCCCTGGCCCTGTTCTAATTTCAAGTTAACTTTTTGGGTCACTTAAAGGTCCTAATTTACATGTGCTTAATTGTTACCCCCTTTGTCGCATGATCATGTGAACCTTTTTAATGTTATGCAATCCTGCGACTAATGTTTTCGGGCCCCTTTTAATAATCAACGATTTGCCTAAGTCTCCCAAGTTAATTTTTCCTAAGTCATGCCTTTTAATATTTCCTATGTTTTAGCATTCATTCCTTCCTGGGCCTGGCTCTGACACCATCTCGATCTAACGATGGTCATATATTCTCATGGGATTTGTTAGAGCTATGCGATGTTGTGACAATCGTTGATTTTCCTTTGTGACACAGTGTCTCAAACTGTGGGTCCAAGGTGACATGTATGCACATTTGGTGGCTTCTCATTGGTCCATGTATTAACATGGTGGTAGTTGTCAATGGGACCTAACTTTAAAGCTTGTCAGAGGGTCCTGATGTTGTCAAAAAATCAATGAGGGGTGCATTATCTTATGGGATCTGTTAGAGGTTTAAGATCATGCACCAACCGTCGATTCTACCTTTTTCAAAGGGGATAAAGTGCGGTGGGTCCACATCCTAGGTGTGCTGATTTGGTAGTATTTTATTGGTCCACATAGTGTGACTGGGCATGTTGTTAGTGGGGCTGAGGATTTCCAAATTTCAGTGGGTTCTAACAGTGACAAAGCATCGACGGTCGGCATGTAATCTGATGGGTTTTTTCTGACACTTGTGAACTTAAGATAGTCATTGATCTCTTTCCGTGTCAGAGGGTTGCTAGGGTAGGGTAAGATCCTTCATCTGATGGTTGTCTTATGATCTAAAGGAATCTTTAAGGTCTATGCAAAGATGAGACAACCATTGATCTTCTTGATGCGGGCCCATTAAAATTTCCTCAATCTTTTGGTGGTCCTGATAAAAGGTTAGCGGTCTGATGAATTTCAATGCTTTTTGCTCATTCATGAAATGAGGTGGTGGTACTCTAAAAGGACTAATGATTTAGTGAGTGTGTATTCATGTAATCACTAAACTATTTGGTAGACAGATAAAGTTCTTTGCGAACTAATGAAAGCCTTCAGTCACTAGTTCACCAGATGTAGCTAAAACGAGTTAGATTTTCCTTTGTTCCCTAAGTCATGGAGTTAAAGGTGGATTAAGTTTTTCATTTTGCAAATAGGAAAAAGCTTTGTCACATGTTTTCTAGGGTTAACCCGAGGTATTTGGATGGGTTAAAGACATAAGGCCTGCAAAATGGAAGGATCTGACAGTCACAATATAAAGTTGATCTAAATTCAAATGTTGACCACCGATTTACTACTGGCATTGGAAGCTAGCTGTTTAATTTCAAATTCAAATTTCTGAGGGTTTCTCAGTGATAGAAAGGACTAGAATTGAATGCTTTCATGACCAAATTTGATTTGTTTGGTGGTGCTTACTGTTGCAGTGTGGTCCAGGGTGTTCCATGATCATCTATAGGGGTCTGTACTGTGTTTTTGTGCTCGAGGCATGTTGCAGGTGGCTGAACTGGTTGACATTTGGGCATTTTTGTGGTTCTCAGTACTTTTTTAGTGAGATTATCATTATTTTGGATCACTTTGGGATTTTCTTTCTCTTGGTTGCCTGGGTTTCTTCCCCTTTAATAAATTTGTGACTATTTCTAGTTGTTTGGGTGGTTGAAACCCTAACTTAGGGTTTTGTTTCTATTTCATTCATAGCTTGTTGCAACCTATTTTGGGTTTTCAAGATGGCTAGTGGTGGTATATATTGAAAAAAGTGATATTTTGTAGTTGTTGTTGTTGTTGATGGTATTATACTGAACAAGGAGAGCTTGTTTTCAGGATTTTGTTTCTCTTTGCATTTTGTTGCCCTGATAATGTATTGATTCTGAAAGTTAATGAGAATACACTTGAATTCCTATCTCAAACTTTTGATTGTCTTTCTATTTTGATTGTGGACTCATATATGTTAAGGTCACAAAGTGGATTAACATATGGTAAACAAAGAGTATTGTGAGATCAGCTTGGAGTTCCTAACAAAGTTAGGATTAAAGCCTTTAGGTTGATTTTAGTGGGTTCATTGTTGGATTGGAATTTGATGGTCAAGTTTGGGAGTGAGGGGAGTAATAGGAAAAGCACTTACTCTAATTTCATATGTATTTTAATTAAGGTTTTAGTTGATATGTGTTATTAGGTGACTCTTTGCCTTGGGATAAAGCACTAATCTATTCTTTGGAAGTAGTCCATCATCATCAATCACACACACATTCAAATGATAAAATCGTTCAATAAGTTAGTAAAGGGTATAGTTGTATAATATTTTGGATTCTTTTGAAGAAGTGAATCAAGGGTACACCCACCTGAGCATTAAGGCTCAAAGTGTAGGAGGATCTCATTGTTGATCCTTATTAATTGGCCCTCTTCCTTGTAGACTTTGGAGTGGTGATAGAGTCAAAGTTATATTAAAGTTATCCATCAAAGTATAAATCTACAAGTTTGAAGATCAAAGGGAACTACCAACAAAATGGTGACTCTGCTGGGGAGAGTCTAGAGATAAAAGTTTGAAAAGGTGCACTGTTGTTTTCCTATTGTATTCAGTTTAAATATTTCCCACTTTGGTGGGTGGTGACTCAAGAGGTTAGAACCAGTGTCATACTATAAATCATGGACAAAAGAAGGAATACTAGGTCCTTCGTCAGAAAAAATCTAGAGGTCACTATGGAACAGTTACCTAGACAGGAGAAGAAGAGTTGGATCAGAAGGAATGGTGAGTCTGCTAGTGCTCCCATAAGAGGACAAAGAAATACCAGAGGTAGAGGACCACATGTTTCCTCAAGTGAGGAAGGTTCACAACATAGAGTTTCTAGATTAGATGGTGGTCACTCTGAAGATAAATTTTATGACACCCCAGAGGCTATATTTCAAGACAAGGTTTCATTTCCTACAGGTCAGGATGAACAAGCCAGAGAGATGGGTTTGGAGATTGATTTAGATCTTGATGAAGATAATTTCAGAAGGGAGCCCATGAGACCAAGGCAAGTCCATTTCCCATATCAAAATCTCATGGATATGGATGTGTCATCAGGTTCTGATGAGGTTATGATAGACCAAGATGATTTAAATGCACTTAGGTTGCAATTGGTAGAGCAGGATGCCATACATAAGAGGTTACAAAAGGAGAGAGAGGCTAAAAAGGTGAATGCTCTAATAGAAAGACAGTCTCTCCTTAGAAAGATTAATGAAATGAAGGAGAGAAACAATATTCTTGCTTATGCTCCTAAGGTGTTGCAGCATGATGTTTTTGGTGATCTTGAAGCTCTAAGAAGTGAGCAGGAACACTTGTTGCAAGACCATGAGTTTGATGAAGAGGGCCCTACGATCTGACAAGTGAAAAGTTATGCTCCATTTCCTAAGGGTAAGAATGGACATGAGATCACCAGGCCTACTATAGTTATTAATGAGAAAGGAAAGAAAAAGATGGTGGGTGTCCAAGCAAGCAAACTAGTGACAATACCAAGGATCCCACCACCTAAATCAAATAGGGAGACAAAGATAGAAAGAAAAAGAAAAGAGGATGAAGCTCTTCCTCAAGAGTTGGAAAGAGATAAAGTTGATGCTGCTATTGTAGAGAAAAGAAGAAAGATCCAGTTCTTGAGGGCTTCATCAGCTAGTGTTCATGGGTCTTCTGCTACTAAACTAGGTATGCCATCTATGAACACTACTGTTCCACTTAGCAATGCTACTACTAGTAATCTAATTCCTAATGTATCTACCAAATCATTTATTGATCCTAATAGATAGTCAAATGTGCAACTGGGTGGGAATGTAGATAAAAATAACAATTCTAGTGGGAACACTAGTTTAGGATTTTAAAGAATATCTATGCAATTAGAAGGCTATAGGAAAATTAGTTTTGATGGGATACCAGGCTACTCGAATGCTTTTCCAAATGATATAAGAGATAAGGTACCTAAGTTTTCTAGTAATAATGCTATTAGTTGTGAGGAGCATCTTAGGTTATTTGCTCATATGCTTAATGATTATGAGGTAGAGCATGAGGATGTAGTCATGAAATTGTTTGTTCAATCTCTAATGGAGGATGCTAGAGATTGGCTTAAGAGGCTTCCTGATAAATGTATTGATACTTGGGATTCTTTTGAGAGATGTTTTAAAGAGTAGTATGGTGATAGGCCTAATTCTAGTTTCATGTTGAATGAATTATATTGGAGCTTTTCCTTGCAAGACCAAACTTGAATCAATAGATGGGCTTGATTCTCAGGGTAGGCACTCAAGTTTGACAAGAAAAAAGTCCAATTGATGAGGATTGAAAGGAATCCTCCTTCTTCTTTGAGCTCCACATCACTCAAGTAGGTATTGCCTTATCTGCATACTCAAGACACCTCATGATAAACAATAGGCATGCAGATAGATTATTGTGCAATAGTCTTCAAACCCTTTTGGGTATCTTGTAACCCAGTGAAAAAAATTCTTATGCAATAGCCCTACTTGCATAGAATGGGTATGAAAACAAGAGATCTATCCTAACAACATGAAAGGGAAAGGGTGGAATTGAATGTAAATGATTTAATGATGGGTTTGAAAGGACCCCTGAGATACCCTAAGTCCCTCATTGACTAGTGCCTTATCCATTGGGCCACAGAGTCAAATACCCTATTGCAATAAATAGGTATGAAACAAGAAAGCAATAAATCCAATGTGTTCATGCCTAACCTCAAACACATACCATGACCAAACCTCACTTCAACAACCCACCTATGTATTCAAATATGTTATTACCCATCCAAAGGCTTTTAACCCTCCCCTTGGAAGAGACCTATAAATAGATAATACATTAACCAGCGTCCACTGGAAGACAAGCATGACATATCTTTGACACCTCAACTCATACATACATGAAAACTAATCCCAAACTAGTTATGTTTGCAAAGACAACTCCACTTGAAAACACATAGGAAATGCAAATAGAAAAATCAAACACCCTTGATGTATGATTAATGAATTCAGAATTCAAATGGAGATACCTTGGTAATAGTAAGAATAAATTGAGTCCTCATACATAAGACAAATCAATCACAATATGTATCATATTCTCTGAACCAACAAAGGAAGAAAGAACACCCTATATGCAGAGAGAAGGAGAAAATCTATAGGATAGAACCTTTCTTGGAACCAATTCTCCCAAAATTTATAGAAGAAGGAACCCTTACAAAATAAAACATTTAACTACATATACCACTAGTCACCTTGGAATCCTCAAAGAGGATGCATCAAGGTTCGGGTGACTAGAGTAAGGGTTTCAACTACCCAACCAATCAAAAATTACATCAAAAGTTATTGTAGGGGAAGAAATATAGGCAACCCAGAGAAAATAAATCTCAAATAGATTTGCAATCATCAAAATCTGTGAGAACAGTACAAAATAACAAGGAATTTCCATGAAAACTAGTCAAATCGGCCACCTGCAAACACACCTTGACCACAAAGGACATGTTATAGACCCCTGAAAATGATCATGGAACACCCTAAACCACACTACAAAAGCAAGTGCCACCAAAGAAACCAAATCTGGCTGTGAAAGCATTCAATTCTGGTCCTTTCTATTGTTGAGAAACCCTCATAAATTCAAATTTAAAAAACAATGGTCATTTCCAAGCGCTAGCAGCAAATCAACAATTAACATTTAAATCTAAGGTATCTTTAAGTCATGACTATCAGATTCCTCTATTTTGTGAGCTCTATGTCTTTAACTCAACTACCAGCCTCGGGTTAACTCTCACGGAACATGTGACAAAGGCATTTCTATTCGTAGAATAAAAACCTAACCCACCATTTAACTCTTTGATTCAGTGAACAAAGGAAAATAACCAACCCCAGTCACATCAAGTGAATGGGAAACTGAAGGGAAAAAATTAACCTTAGTCCATCATTCAGCGAATACATGACTGAAGGGAAAATCCAAGTCATAGAATACATTACTTAACCCATGTTAGATCAAATGATTCAGCGAATGACTGCTTTCGCTGAATCATGAAGTCCCTTCTTAACCTTAGGTTACTCTTCCCAAATTGGCAAATACACAAGAAATTTAAGGGCCCACTGATCATCTAGTGAATTAGCAACCAAAGACATTTTGCCAATTTGCTAAAAAATTTGAAACACTGCTACTTTATCTAGAGATTTAGCGAACATGTACTCACTGAATCGCTAAAAGATTTTAAAACTCTGCTAAAAACCTTGTGAAAGAGTGGACATAGAAGACTTTATTAGTGCCGCCAAAAACTTGTCCGAATCACCAAAAACATTAGACAAGAAACTGGGCCTGCCTTAAATGAGATCAATGGTTGTCTGAAGTTTGCATGGAGCATAAAGATTCTATCAAAACTTAAGACAATCATCAGATCAAACCTTTTTACCTTCGCTCTGCAAATCCTCTAACAGGAAATGAAATCAATGGTCATCGCAAGATCTGAAGCCTTTGACAAATCTCATAAGAACTTAGGCTCACCATTGATTTACTTACAATGATAGGACCCTTTGACACATTTGGAAACTAGGTCCCACTGACAACTACCAATGTGTTAATACATGGACCAATCAGAAGCTTCCATTTGTGCTTACATGTTACCTTGGACCCACTGACAACCTTTACATTAGATTCCAAATTGATAGTTGTCGCATGATCATGAAGGGGAAGAATATTCCTTGTGATCATGCGACAACCATGGGATCTTCAGTCGACTAACAACTTGACCCCACCCCACCATATCATCTTTTCTTTTGGCCAATATAATGTTGCCACTTGTGCTTATGTGGCAATGGTCCCACCTGCATTGAAAAGTTACATCATGAAAATGAATCAACGATCATCGCAAAAGCACAAGCCTCTAACAAAACCCTTGCACTTTCACAAAAACCATTAGATCAAGATGGTGTCAGAGCTAGGCCTAGGGAAATACAAAGCTAAGGACTTAGGAAATATTTAACTCACCAGCCCCTTAGACTTAGGAAAAATTAAATGCAAGGGACCTAGGAAAATTAAAGACTGCCAGGAGTAACAACTTAGGAAGAATTAAAGGACACGACCCTACAAGGTGATAAAATAATAAGGCACATGTGAATAAAAGGCTTTAAGGTGGCCCAAAAAGTAATGACAAATTAGAACAAGGTCAAGACATAACAAAGGGTTTTCACACCAACGGCTTCAAAAATTTGAACCAAGGGTTTAAGGCCAGAGACCTAAAAACAACTACAAAGACTAGGGGGAAAAAGCCACAGCCATGAAAATTTTTAGGGTGCTAACAGTGGCTCTATCTAGGGATGATGGGTAACTTGTGCCCATGCAAGAATTCAAGATTTGTGGGAGAGCAGACCACCCACAGGACAAAACACAGGGACCACAAAAAATGACAACCGAATAGGAAAGAAGGAAACACAATAGGAAAGGGAAATATTTATAGATATCTACAAAAATTTACAAACTTATTTAGTGGCCCCAGGCCACCAAAAGAAAGTCAATGACCCTCTTGAATCAAAAATCTGATTTTCATCCACATATGTAACCAGACACTTGAAACTATCATGATCGCCTTGCTGCCAACATATGTGATGATTCATGGGTTGAAGAACAAAATTTTACTGATCACTACCCATGTCTTTCTAGTCACAACTACCATACTCATATTTATATTCCAATAAGTAAGGAACATTAGTCACTTCTTCATGATGTCTGGAAACAATAAAAGGATCAAGTAATGCATCAAAAAATGTGACATATTGATTATCATGGATTACCATATAATTACCTGGCTGAAAAGGACCTGGATCCTTTGATTTGGCTTCATACACTACATCAACCAGTGAGCAACTTGGTTCCTCTATGATATTTTCATGAATTAAACCATGAACCTAGTGAAGTTCTGATTCATAAATTTGGTGACAGTAGGACACTTGATCTACATCATCATTTTTATCAAAAAAATTTCTATCCCAATCATTGAAGACAAAGTCCTCAACACTGTCACCATCAGTATTATATTTAGCAAAAGAAGGAAAAGGATATGAACAAGAAACTTGTTCATCACTGTAACTTCTATGGTAGCGAAACACACTGTCATAGTCTTCAACCTCTTCTTTTGTAGAGTCATTACATGAGGGGGATTGTAATATATATGGGTCCTCAGGGTCACTTTGAACACTGGCCTCATTATCAGTGTCAAAGGATAAAGCAAAGGGGAGCTGAAAATCAAAATCCAAAATAGGGGCATACCTCTGAAGTTCTCTAGCCAGAAGTGCTGAAATCTCTTCACTTCTTAATGGAATTTGGGCCATACTTTCATCTTCCTTAGCTTCACCCTTAATGCTGCAATTATCATCTCTGTCAGGAACAAGGATAGAGACCTCTAGCCTTAGATCATTTTGTGTGGATAAACTAATGCAGGAATCAACATCTGCGTCATACTCAATACTCTTCCCTTCACACAAAACATCATCAAACTAGGACAAGAAACAAGAACTCTAATATTGAAAAGAAGAAAAATCTGTAGACAAATTGGAAACATTATCACTCTTAGATCCATCTTCAACACTCTCATATGGATTGACCTCAAAATCAGCCTCATAGTCAACACCTTCCGCATAATGAGAATCAACATTAGAACCATTGGTTTCCACACAATCAACATAAAGAGAAGCCAATGCTTTCAACCTCCTATCCCCCATTAACTACCAGTTATCAGCCTTTAAGGACATAACCCCAAGTGCATTCTCAAGCCCAAGGCTATCATCACTAAGTATCCAATCTCTGACACATATATAATACTCTTCCCATAATGCATCTGACCAATTGGTTGACTCATGAAAACAAAGCTCCAAGAATAAACCAATAAACTCATATTTTGAAAACTCAACATCATCAGGAAGCTCATTATATACATCCCAAAATCTATCATAGAAAAGAGATATGGATAGATCCTTTCTGCATCCTACTTTCAATCTCATCAATGACATGCAATCCCTAAGGATGCCTTGCTCAAGGAAAGCAAGCTCCTCCTCAAGCTTACCCATCAAACTTAATGCAATACTTCCATACAATTTTGTAGAGATGCAACTGAAAACTTGAAGTATGCAAACCTCTATTCACACCTTATCCTTTTCTTAGTGCTTGATCACTTAATAAGGAAACATCTAGACCTTGAAAAGTACTTGAGAGTCTTGTAGCAGAAGAACTTTGTTGACTAGAAGGTAGGGTAGATCTAGAGCTCATCCTAAAGCTCCATCAGATTCTTTGCTGTGTAGAGTTGCCACCTCCTTGGAGAGGAAAGTAATGCACTTGTTCTTGTTTCTTCTTCCAATCAACACAAAACTCCACCAAGTAAACATGCACTGTTTATCAAAAGATGCACTGATCAAATAGAGAAATTAGAGCTGCCACTCAACTCTTAGTGAGAAGATTGTACAAATGTGTTTTGTACTTTTGACTCTTTGATCTTTTAACTAGACTCTGGGATGATTCAACAAAGCAAGGAATTGGACATCTTAAACTTGTTGTCTTTTATTTCTTCCCTAGTAGAGTCACCATTTTGTTGGAGCTTTTCCTTGTAGGACCAAACTTGAATCAATAGATGGGCTTGATTCTTAGGGTAGAAACTCAAGTTTGACAAGAAAATAGTCCAATTGATGAGGATTGAAACGAATCCTCCTTCTTCTTTGAGCTCCACATCACTCAAGTAGGTATTCCCTTATCTACACACTCAAGACACCTCATGATAAACAATAGGCCTGTAGATAGATTATTGTGGAATAGTCTTCAAACCCTTTTGGGTATCCAGTACCCCAGTGAAAAAAATTCTTATGCAATAGCCCTACTTGCATAGAATGGGTATGAAAGCTAGAGATCTATCCTAACAATAGGAATGCAAAAGGGTGGAACTGAATGTAAATGATTTAATGATGGGTTTGAAAGGACCCCTGAGATACCCTAAGTCCCTCATAGACCAGTGCCTTATCCATTGGGCCACAAAGTCAAATACCCTATTGCAATAGATAGGTATGAAACAAGAAAGCTATAAATCCAATGTGTTGATACCTAACATCAAACACACACCATGACCAAACCTCACTTTAACAACCCACCAGTGTATTCAAATATGTTATTACCCATCCAAAGGGTTTTAACCATCCCCTTAGAAGAGACCTATAAATAGATAATACATTAACCAACATCCACTAGAAGACAAGCATGACATATTTTTGACACCTCAGCTCATACATACATGAAAACTAATCCCAAACCAGTTATCTCTATGAAGACAACTCCACTTGCAAATGCATAGGAAATGCAAATATAAAAATCAAACACCCTTGATGTATGATTAATGAATTCAAAATTCAAATGGAGATAGCTTGGTAATAGTGAGAATAAATTGAGTCCTCATACATAAGACAAATCAATCACAATATGTATCATATTCTCTGAACCAACAAAGGAAGAAAGAACACCCTATATGCAGAGTGAAAGAGAAAATATGTAGGATAGAACCTTTCTTGGAACCAATTCTCCCAAAATTTATAGAAGAGGGAACCCTTACAAAATAAAACATTTCACTAAATATACCTCTAGTCACCTTGGAATACTCAAAGATGATGCATCAAGCTTTAGGTGACTAGGGTAAGGGTTTCAACTACCCAACCAAAAAAAAATTACATCAAAAGTTATTGCAGGGGAAGAAACACAAGAAACTTGGAGAAAATGAATCTCAAACAGATTTGCAATCATCAAAATCTATGAGAACAGTACAAAACAATAATGAATTGCCATGAAAACTAGTCAAATCAGCCACTTGCAAACACACCTTGAGCACAAAGAACATGGTACAGACCCCTGCAAATGATCATGGAACACCCTGCAACACACTGCATCAACAAGCACCACCAAACAAATCAAATCTGGTCATGAAAGCATTCAATTCTGGTCCTTTCTATCACTCAGAAACCCTCAAAAATTCAAATTTGAAAAACAACGGTCATTTCCAAGCACCAACATTAAATTAGTGATGGAAATTTAAATTTGAGCTATCTTTAAGTCGTGACCATCAGATTCATCTATTTCGTAGGCTCTATGTCTTTAACTCAACTACCAGCCTTGGGTTAACTCTGAGAGAACATGTGACAAAGGCATTTCTATTCACAAAATAAAAACCTAACCCACCATTTAACTTTCTGATTTAGCGAACAAAGAAAAATAACCAACCTTGGTCACATCTGGAAAATGGGCGACTGAAGGGAAAAACTTAACCTTAGTCCATCATTTAGTGAATACGCGACTATAGGGAAACTCCAAGTCACCAAATACATTACTTAACCCATGTTAGATCAAATGATTCAGCGAATGACTGCTTTCACTGAATCATGAAGTCCCTTCTTAACCTTAGGTTAATCTTCCCAAACTGGTGAATACACAAGAAATTTAAGGGCCCACTGATCATCTAGTGAATTAGTGACCAAAGACATTTTGCCAATTCACTGAAAAATTTGAAACACTGCCACTTTATCTAGAGATTTAGCAAACACATACTCGCTAAATTGCTAAAATATTTTAAAACTCTGCCAAAAACCTTGCAAATGATTGGATGCAGAAGACTTTATCAGTGCGGCCAAAAACTTGTCCGAATTGCCAAAAATTGGGCCCACCTTAAATGAGATCAGTAGTTGTTTGAAGTTCACATCGAGCATAAAGATTCTATCAGAACTTAAGACAATCGTCAGATCAACCTTTTTACCTCCACTTTGTAGATCCTCTGACAAGAAATGAAATCAACAGTCATCGTAAGATCTGAAGCCTCTGACAAATCTCATAAGAACTTACACCCGCCATTGATTTACTTACAATGTTAGGACCCTCTGACACATCTAGAAACTAGGTCCCACTGACAACTACCAATGTGTTAATACATGGACCAATAAGAAGCTGCCATTTGTGCTTATGTGTTACCTTGGACCCACCGACAACCTTTACATTAGATTCCAAATCGATAGCTATCGCATGATTGCGAAGGGGAAGAATATTCCTTGCGATCATGTGACAACCACTAGATCTTCAATCGACTAACAACTTGACCCCACCCCACCATATCATCTTTTCTTTTGGCCATTAAAATGTCACCACTTGTGCTTATGTGGCAGTGGTCCCGCCTGCTTTAAAAGGTTACATCATGAAAATGAATCAACAATCATCACAAAAGCACAAGCCTCTGACAAAACCCTTACGCTTTCATGACAACTATTGGATCAAGATGGTGTGAGAGTCAGGCCCAAGGAAATACAGAGTTCAGGACTTAGGAAATATTAAATGCAAGGGACCTAGGAAAATTAAAGACCACTGGGAGTAACAACCTAGGAAGAATTAAAGGACATGACCCCGTAAGGTGATAAAATAATAAGGCACATGTGAATAAAAGGCTATAAAAGGCTTTAAAGTGGCTTGAAAATGAATGACAAATTAGAACAGGGCCAGGACAAAACAAAGGGTTTTCACACCAATGACTAGTTTTTCAAAAATTTGAACCAAGGGTTTAAGGCCAGAGACCTAAAAACAACTGTACAGACCAGGGGAAAAAGCCACAGCCATGAAATTTTTTTAGGGTGCTAACAAATTCAATACCATAAGAAAAAATCAGAATGAGTCTGCAGCTAAGTTCAACATGAGATTTCAGAAGGTTATGCATAAGTTGTTCCAAGTTATGTGGTTAGATGATAATGTTTGTCTAACTACATACTTCAATGCATTTGATGGAAGGATTGGATATTTATTGAGGGAAAAAGAACCAAGAACCCTTAGAGATGCTTTTAGTATTGCTGTCAATATTGAGAATAAGATGAAAATATCAAGGAAGTTGGGTGGGAAGAGAGATGACCCTAAGTTGTTTGGGGACAAGAAATAAAAAAAAGAAAATGATAGGAATGTTGGACCTAGGAGGCAAGAAGAAGATAAATTGGATAAGGTGCTCAATACATTGAAGGATTTGAAGGCACCTGAAAATAGGAACATCAGTGCTCCTACCAATGAAAAGCCTCAGTTCAACAACAATTTCAATAAATAGAATAGATTGCAGAACTACCCCTACAACACCCAATGGAAGGATGGCAAGCCTATTGTCCCTATTGCAAGAGGAAATAATGACAGAGGTGTCCCTAACCCTCTACAAAAAGCTTCAATAAATGTCATGGAGGACATACCTTGGTGTGTTGCATGCCAATCCCCTCATTCTGTAGAGCATTGTGTGGTTTCACATTCTATGGCTACTTCATATCTGGGATATGAAGATGATTTTGATTTTGATGAAGAAGTAGATGTAAATGTAAAGAGACACAATCAGACCCTTTTTCATTAAGAGGTTTTTTCTGATAGTGAAGGCATTGATAAGAAAACATGTAATGTGAACTCTTCTTCCGAGCCAATAAATTTAAGAAAACCTTCTAGAGAAGAGATGGATAGGATTACTATAGAACTGATTGCCCAAGTGCAAACTAGAGGCATGGTGGCAAGGAATACAAATGAGAAAGCTACAGGAATGTTTATAAAGAGTACCAACTCTTGAGAGCCTAATGAGAACAAATCAAAAGGTAATCACATGGTGAAATTCAGGAATTTAAAAGGTAAGAATTGTGAGCCTAAGGGAGTTGGAGTTCAAAGATTTTCTGATGAGATGGAGAAGCTAGTTAACAGAATGGCTAAGATTGAAAAAATGAGGATGGTCAATACACCTAATGTATTAGATAAGAAAAAAGATACTAAGGCAATGCAGATTGAGATTCCTTCCTCTACTCTTGTTGATATGTTATCTATATTGTCCCAAATTATCGTTAAGGTTCCATTGTCAAAAATTTTGAGGATCCCTGAACACAAAGACAGAGCTATTGCATGGGTAGATAATGTTCATAACAATGAGGTTTCTTGCAATGGATCTCAGGATAAACCTTTGAAAGGTGTTGCTGCTCAGGGAATTGTATCTCAAATTCCTCCTATATATTTGGATAGTTCTATCAATGCTAGCCTTGAAAACATTGATCCATTCTTTTGAAGTGTCCTTGTGAATGGAATGAATCTAAGAAATTGTATGATTGATAGTGGTGCCTCTAATACTATCATGCCTTTCAAAATCATGGAGAAGTTGGGCCTTAAAGTTGATACAGTTCAAAGCAGATGTCATGAAATGGATTAGAGGGAGGTACCAATCATTGGGACTATCAATGTGATGCCATATAGTCTAGCAGCATATGTAGAGAAAGAGTTAACAATGAGTTTTTTGGTGGTGGAAATCCCTCCTCATTATGGGATGCTGCTATCTAGAAGTTGGAGTGCTGCCATGGGTGGAAATTTATAGTGTGATTTGTCCTATGCCACTTTCAAGATTGATGATCAGTTTGTCAAGATTGAGCGAGAGCCAAGAGTATGCCACATGATTGAGAGAAGTATTGATAATGAAACTACATGTTTTGTGGATACTAATATTAATGATTTTAGGGCAGAGATCCCTGTACTTGAGAAGGAACCTATTTTCTCATCTATCTCTATTGAGGTAAGTTTTAATTCTGTGAAAAGTGATTTGTGGGTAATGTACTTTGATTGAACATTTTGATGCCTTCAATATTGAGTGGAAGGATAGGAGTAACAATAAGATAGCTGAGTTGTTAGCCAATATTGCAATCAATCCTAGTGATATTACATTTACTGGTATCTCTAAAGTTGAAATTCAGGCTAGGCCTAGTATACCAGACAATATTGAAAATTGGAAAGTTTTTGATGATGATAATGATATCTTAAAGTTTATGAGTTGTGAAGATCAATATCATGGTCAGGAATTTGATTGTTCAGCCTTGGTTGAGTTAGTGGAAGGAAAAGAGATTGTCTTTGGCAATGAGGTTATTTAGCTTAGAACTAACAAGGTGCCCAAGGGGCTTGTTGTTTTGGAAACTATCTTTGATAACCAGGATAGAGTTCAAAAGAATATCAAAAGAGATGATCATCCTGATCTAGAGGAGATAAATCTTGGAGCACATGAGGCGCCTAAGAAGGTATACATTGGTAGGGACATGTCTCACAATGTGAGAAAATCTTTGATTGAGTTATTGAGAAAATTGAAGCATGTTTTTTCATGGTCATATGATTACCTAAAGGTTTATCAAGAAGATTTGTTTTAGCATATTATTCCATTGAAGGAAGATGCTAAACCTTTCTGGAAAAAACAAAGGCCTATTAATCCCACTTTGGCACCTAAGATGCAAGAAGAATTGATGAAGTTAAGAGATGCTGGCATTATCAAGCCTATAAGGCATTCTTCTTGGGTGTCAAACCTTGTTCCTGTGAGAAAGAAGAATGGTGACATCAGACTTTGTGTAGACTTCAGGAATTTGAACATTAGCTCATTAAAGGATAACTATTGTCTGCCCAATATGGAAGCTATGTTGCAGAGAGTGACCGGATTAGAATTGATGTCTATGATGGATGGTTTCTCTGGTTACAATCAGGTGATTGTCAAAGAATTAGAATAGTTTAAGACAACTTTCACTACACCTTGGGGGACATATGTTTATGTGAGAATGTCTTTTGGTCTCACAAATGTTGGTGCTACTTTTCAGAGGGCAATGGATGTTGCCTTTTCAGATTTCATAAATGATTTCCTTGTTTTTTATCAAGATGATTTAACTGCCTATTCCAAGGAGGAAGACCATTGTACTCATTTAGAGAAAATATTTGTGAGGGCCTTGGAATATGGCATTTCATTAAACCCAAGGAAATGTGCATTTGGTATCACTCAAGGTAAGTTTCTTGGCCAATTAGTTGGGAAGCAAGGATTGATAATTGACCCTGAGAGGGTAGTAGCCATTGATAAGATTCAGAGGCCAAAGAATATTAAAGGAATTCAGTCCTTCTTTGGTCAGGTCAATTTCTTAAGGAGGTTTGTGACAAATTTTGCAGAGGTTACTAGACCTATATCCAAGATGTTGAAGAAAGGATCTACTATTACATGGGAGGGTGAGCCTAATGAGGCTTTCAAAAATATCAAGAAGGCTATCAAAAATGCACCAGTGCTTAAGGCACCTGATTATAGTATCCCAATGCATATCTTCTCTTTTGCATCTTTTCATACTATTGTTGCAGTTTTGTTACAAAAGAATAAGGATGGTTTTGAGCAGCCTATTGCATTCTTCTGTAAATCTTTGTAGGCTACTGAATTGAAATATGACATCAATGAAAAACAAGCATATGCACTTGTAAAGGTAGTCAAGGCTTTTAGGTGTTACTTGATGGGAGCAGTTGTGATTACTTTTGTGCCAATTGCAGTTGTGGAGGATATTTTCTCACAGCATGAGGTGTCTGGGAGAAGATGTAGATGGATCAATAGGATCCAAGAATTCAACATTGATATCCAAATTACCAAGTTGGTCAGAGGACAAGGATTGGCAAAATTGATGGCTCAATCCAATTTTGATGCTAATCAGGTAAATCATTTTGAAATTGATTATACATGTGATATGGATGATTCTATCTAGTATCAAGATATTATCTACTACTTGAGAAAAATGAAATGTCCAGCAGGAATGAATGATAATCAGAGGAGGTCATTAAAATTACAGGCCATCAAGTATGTAATTGTGAAATGTAAATTGTATAGAAAGAATTTAGATTGCATACTTTTGAAATGTGTTGATGAAGATCAGGATAAGAAATTGTTAAAGGAAATGCATGAGGGAGTTTGTGGTGGACATTATATGGGTAAAAATAGTACTCATAAAATCTTGAGAGCAGGATTCTAGTGGCCCACAATCTTCAAGGATGCAGAACAATTGGTAAGGAGATGTGATGCTTGTCAAAGATTCTTTGGTAAGCTTAAATTTTTAGGTAACATGCCATTAAAACTAGTGGAAGTACAAGCTCCTTTCCAACAATGGGGAATTGATTTCATAGGGGAGATACCAAACAAGTCAAGTGGAGGACACTCATGGGTCTTAGTTGCCACTGATTACTTTACAAAGTGGGTAGAGGCTATACCTACAAGGAATGCAACCAGCAAGGTGGTAACTAATTTCTTGTTGAAAAACATTGTTACAAGGTTTGGTTGACCTGAGAGAATAGTAAGTGACAATGCCATGTGCTTTAGGTCTACTGAATATAAGGACTTCTACAAAGGTCTAGGAATTCAGATTTCTAATTCCTCACCTTATCATCCATAAGGAAATGGTTAGGCAAAATCTACTAATAAGAGTTTGATTAAGATCCTCAAGAGGATCCTTGAAAAGGATAAGAGGGCATGGAATTCAAAACTACCATTAGCTCTATGGGTTGATAGGGTAACTATGAAAAGGGCAATTGATTGTGCACCATTTGACCTAGTATATGGAATACATGCAAGAATGCCTCAGAATAATTTATTGGAGATGTACAAGTTTGTTTAGTTATATGATGATGACATAGATGATGAGATGCAGTTGAGAATTAAGGATCTCATTAGGTTGGATGAGACTAGAAGAGAATCAGTTGTAAGGAATGCCAAATTGCAGTTGTAGGTTAAGAATTTGTATGACAAGAGAACTGTTGAAAGAAGGTTTGAGCCTGATGATTTGGTGTTAATTTGGAATGCCAAACTAAAGGATAAGGGAAAAAATGGTAAGTTTGATCCCATCTGGCTAGGGACATATTTAATTCATGAGAAATGGGGCCACGATTCATATGTTGTAAAAGAACTGAATGGTGATATTCAGGAATTGCTAGTTCATGGACAATTCTTGAAGAAATACTTCAATTGAAGGTATTTTATTTCCATGAACAGTAGTTAGGTCGGTAAAAATTGTAAATTCTATAAAAAGTTGCTTTCCCCTATCCTATTTTGTCCTGGTTTGTAGGGTTTTTGGTCCTGTTGTTCTCTGTTGCAGTTTTTTCTAGTGGGATGGTCTCCTTTAATCAATGATTCTAGATCCTTGCTATGCCTACAGGAGGCATACATCCCTAAACAGACCCACTATTGGCACGTGCAAAAAATTTCATGGCTATAACATTTTTCTCTTGGTCTCTACAGTTGTTTTTAGGTCTCTGGCATAATCCCCTAGTTCAAATTTTTGAAAATCTAGCCATTGGTGGAAATAAACCCTAAGTCTGCCCTGGCCCTATTCTAACTTCAAGTTAACTTTTTGGGTCACTTGAAGGTCCTAATTTGCATGTGCTTAATTTTTACCCCCTTTTTCACATGATCACGTGAACCTTTTTAATGTTATGCGATCCTACGACTAATGTTTTCGGGCCCCTTTTAATAATCACCGATTTGCCTAAGTCTCCCAGGTTAATTTTTCCTAAGTCTACAAGCCCGACAGTGCTTTAATATTTCCTTAGTCATGCCTTTTAATATTTCCTATGTTTCGGCCTTCATTCCTTACTGGGCCCAACTCTGACACCATCTCGATCTAACGGTGGTCGTATATTCTCATGGGATTTATCAGAGCTATGTGATGTTGTGATGATTGTTGATTTTCCTTTGTGACATGACATCTCAAACTGTTGGTCCAAGGTGACATGTATGCACATTTGGTGGCTTCTCATTGGTCCATGTATTAACACGGTGGCACTATTTAGTGGGACCTAAGTTGTGGGCTTGTCAGAGGGTCCTGACGTTGTTAGAAAATCAATGACAGGTGCATGATCTGATGGGATCTGTCAGAGGTTTAAGATCATGTGCCAACTATCGATTCTACCTTTTTCAGAGGGGATAAAGTGTGGCGGGTCCACATTCCAGGTGTGCTGATTTTGTGGTATTTGATTGGTCCATGTAGTGTGACTAGGCATGTTGTTAGTGGGGCCAAGGATTTCCAAATTTTAGTGGGTTTTGATAGTGACAGAGCATCGACGGTCGGTGTGTAATCTAATGGGTTTTTTCTGACACTTGCGAACTTAAGATAGTCATTGATCTCTTTTGGTGTCAGAGGGTTGTCAAGTCAGGGTAAGATCCTTCATCTAATGGTTGTCTTATGATCTGAAGGAATCTTGAAGGTCTATGCGAAGATGAGACAACCGTCAATCTTCTTGATGTAGGCCCATTAAAATTTCCTCAGTCTTTTGCCGGTCCTGATAAAAGGTTAGCGGTCCAATGAATTTCAATGCTTTTCACTCATTCATGAAATGAGATGGCGGTACTCTAAAAGGACTGGAAATTCAGCGAGTGTGTATTCATGTAATCGCTAAAATATTTGGTAGACAAATAAAGTTCTTTGCGAATTGAAAAAAGCCTTTAGTCACTAGTTCGCTAGATGTAGCTGAGATGAGTTAGATTTTCCTTTGTTCGCTAAGTCATGGAGTTAAAGATGGGTTAAGTTTTTCATTGCGTGAATATGAAAAAGCTTTGTCACATGTTCGCTAGGGTTAACCCAAGGTATCTTGATGGGTTAAAGACATAAGGTTGGCGAAATGGAAGGATCCGACAGTCACGATATAAAGTTGATCTAAATTCAAATGTTGACCACTAATTTTCTACTGGCACTGGAAGCTAGCCGTTTAATTTCAAATTCAAATTTCTAAGGGTTTCTCAGTGACATAAAAGACTAGAATTGAATGCTTTCACGGCCAGATTTGATTTGTTTGGTGGTGCTTGCTGTTGCAGTGTGGTCTAGGGTGTTCCATGATCATCTATAGGGGTCTGTACTATGTTTTTGTGCTTGAGGCATGGTGCAGGTGGTTGAACTAGTTGACATTTGGGCATTTTTGTGGTTCTCAGTACTTTCTCAGTGAGATTATCATGATTGTGGATCACTCTAGGATTTTCTTTCTCCTGGTTGCCTGGGTTTCTTCCCCTTTAATAAATTTGTGACCATTTCTGATTGGTTGGGTGGTTGAAACCCTAACCCTAGTCATCTGTATCTTGTTGCAACCTATTTTGGGTTTCCAAGATGACTAGTGGTGGTATATATTGAAAAATTTGATATTTTGTAGTTGTTGTTGATGGTATTATACTGAACAAGGAGAGCTTATTTTTAGGGTTTTGTTTCTCTTTGCATTTTGTTGCCCTGGTAATGTATTGATTCTGAAAGTTAATGAGAATACACTTGAATTCCCATCTCAAACTTTTGATTGTCTTCTTGTTCTGATTGTGGACTCATATATGTTAAGGTCATAAGGTGGATTAGCATATGGTAAAGAAAGATTATTGTGAGATCAGCTTGGATTTCCTAACAAAATTAGGATTAAAGCCTTTAGGGTGATTTTAGTGGGTTCATTGTTGGATTGGAATTTGATGGTCAATTTTGGGAGCGAGGGGATTAATAGGCAAGGTGCTTACTATGAGTTCATATGTATTTGAATTAAGGTTTTAGTTGATATATGTTATTAGGTCACTCTTTTCCCTAGGATAAAGCACTGATCTATTCTTTGGAAGTAGTCCATCATCATCAATCACACACACATTCAAATGATAAAATCTTTCAATCAGTTAGTAAAGGGTATAGTTGTATAATATTTTGGATTCCTTTGAAGAAGTGAATCAAGGGTACACCCACCTGAGCATTAAAGCTCAAAGTGTAGGAGGATCTCATTGTTGATCCTTGTTAATTGGCCCTCTTCCTTGTAGACTTTGGAGTGGTGATAGAGTCAAAGTTATATTAAAGTTATCCATCAAAGTATAAATCTACAAGTTTTAAGATCAAAGGGAACTACCAACACCATGTTTTAGATTAGATTCATCTATGTTGTTTTACAACATTTTAATTCATTCAAATAGGATTCATTGTTGCATTCCCACTGGCATGAATTCATAAGTATTGTGAAATCATGAAGTTGGTTAGAGTTTAGGATCAAAATAATTGACTGGATTAGTTTCTCGCTGAGGGCTAATTTGGTTATCTCTTCTATTGTCTGGTTAAGAACATACCCTATTAGGATCTAGAACAAATAAAATTTTTTGCATATCTTTTGTTAGCACGTGCAAAAAATTTCATGGCTCTAGCCCTTTTCTCATGGTCTCTGCAATTGATTTTAGGTCTCTACCTCAAGCCCTTAGTTCAAAAATTCAAAAATGTAGTCATTGGTGTGAAAACCCTTTGAAAAACCCTGGCCTTGTTCTAATTTCAAGTTAACTTTTTGGGTCACTTAAAGGTCCTAATTCACATGTGCTTAATTGTTATCCCCTTTGTTACATAATCACGTGAACTTTTTTCATGTTACGTGATCTTGCGACTAAAGGTTTTATACCCCCGATGGCCTTTAATTTTCCTAAGTCCTCTGCACCTAAATTTTCCTTAAAAGCCTAAGTCCTATGTTTTAATTCTTTCTAATGTTCTAGCTTGATATTTCCTAGGCCCGACTCTCTGACACCATCTTGATCCAATGGTTGTCGCTAAAGTGCAATGGTTTTGTTAGAGGCTTGTACTTTTACGATGACCGTTGATTCTCTTTCATGACGTTGCCTTTCTTTGTAGATGGGTCCATTGCTAGGTAAGCACACATGGTGTCTCCCTATTGGCCGAAGGCAATAGTGAAGTGGTAGGGTTGTCAGAATGAATGATGAAATTGTATGTCTGTCTATTGGATTCTATGACATGGCAGTTTGTGATTGGTTGGAGTATCCTATGCAGCACAGTGGGGTCATGCTCTGTGGTATCAGCTAAGATTCTAGATCAACATTTGGTGTGTAAGTGCATAGAATCTTTTGAGGCCTTCAGATCTTGCACCATTCATCTGATCCTCTAGGTGTTCATGTCAGAGATAAAGGTGGGTCCAAAATAACGCGTAGGCACAGTTAGTAGTTTTTGACTAGTCCATGATTTAGTGTGTTGGGAGTTGTCAATGGGACCTAGTTTCTAGTTTGTCAGAGGGTCCTGACATCTGCAGAGGATTGATGATGGGTGTAAGTTATCATGAGATATGTTAGAGGTTTGAGATCTTATGCTAGTCGTTGATCTTAGTTTTCTTAGATGGCTGATGAGGGTGGGTCCTCTAGTAGGTGGTGCTGACCTGATCATGTTCTCTATTAGTCCATTTTCTAATTCATGCAAAAATCCCAAGAAAACGGCCTTTTCCCTACAAGCTTTGTTAAGTTGTCTTGCTCGACCTGCAATCATAGTTTTATCTTCTGAAGAAAATCCATAATGTTTCATGGTTTGCACCCTTAGCCTTGTGTGCTTCATGTTGTCACCTTGCTCCAGTTTAGATTGCATCTCCTGAATCACAAATCTAGAAAGTTATCCAAGTTCTATGGTATACAAGAAACAATTTCAAGAATCTGCCACAATGTCGAAAACCCACAGTGTTTTTGAAAATCCATGATGTTTTCAGTCTGTGTGAAAACCTTCATTGTTTTAGACCTTGTGCTTCTTGTTTTTACACACTTGTCTTCTGGTATTGAAAATTTTATGTGTTTTTAGTCTTTCACTATGTCGGAAACTTTGTGTGTTTTCTACCTCGGTCTTAACTGTGCAAGTGCGATCATTGGTGGGTCCCAGTTCTTCCCATTTCTTGGTGTGGTTAAAGTTTAGACAAGATCAGTGGTTGTCATATGTTCATACGGTAAAGATGCATGATGTTTATCCTTCACACTTTTGTGATAGCCATTCGATCTTCTTGTATGGGCATCAAATGGGTCCAAGTCTGCAGGCGCTTCTTGATTGGTTGTTGCATGGCCGCATGTCAAACTTTTTTGACATGCGATCATGCGACCACTTGCCACCTGTCCATGTGGGTCCTACTTCTTAGTGATGTTTAGCTACCTGGTGGTTTAATTTGCCTTAGTCACACAATCATGTAATGGTGGGACCTAGTTTCTAGATGAGTCAGAGGATCCTAACATGTTAGAGCATCAACGATTGTCACTAAAGCACAAAGGATTTGCTAGGGCTATGTGAAATTGCACCAACTATCTGATCTTCTTTTTGTTCAGTGCTCTGTTGTGGGTCTGATGACAAGTCAGGCCATCCTGGTGTATTCTGGTTGGATGTGTTAGGGACAGGTGGAGAAATGACAATGTGACTATGCGAAGAGCTGGTTGTGGAGCCGCTGTGAGAGAGTTTGTGATGAGGACGTGATCTAGTAGCTGGCGTAAGTTCTCATATGTTTTATCAAACCTATGAGATCTTACACCCATCATCCATTCTAAGGCTTATGATGAGTGGGTCCTATGTTAGTGACTAGGTGGATACAACGAATAGCGTGGCGATAGGTGGTAGTCTTGTTTCCTTGTTGAGTGATCGTAAGGGCCATCTTTTGACCATGCGATCATGTGACAAGGGTGCCACGTTGTGTTGGGACCTGATGGCAAGTGGTGACGTGCTGAGTTTTGGTTGGTTGCTGGTGTATTGAGGTGGCAAGGGGTTTGCAGTGGGACCTGTCTGCTAGGTGGTGATGATGTGCTCGATTCTCATTGGTCAACATGATGACTTGGTAGTTTGTCAGCGGGGCCCATGTTTGCAATGCCCGAGCATGTTTGACATTTGGTGGTGAATGCTAGCGGTTAGTCACATGTTCGCATACCCTTTTTCAAGGCTATGCGATCATGTGACTGACATTTTGTGTCAACCCTATGTGGTGGTAGTTATGCAGTGGTCAAGAGTTGAATTGTGTCGCATGTTTGCATGGCCCTTTTCCTGGCTATACGATCATGTGACAACTATTTGGATATCGATGTTGTGGAGTTAGGGCAGGTCCACGGTGTCAGTGTTGCCAAGTTGTTCAATTTTGCTTGGTTGTTGACTACTGACTGGATTGATGACTTTTCAAAGGGGCTCGCGACTATTGTGAGATTAAATGCAGATTGCCTAATTTTCCAACAAATGATTGAATCTATGACCACATTTTAAACTCCTGGGGTGACCATTGGGATTTAATTTCAAATTCTGCAGGGGAGTGTCTTGCCGTAGGGGAGTAAATGAAATAGTACCCTGAAGTGTGTTGTAGAGATCTTTTTGGCTGTATTTCTTAGGGTTTGATGATAATTTGGTACTTGGACTAGTACAGGGCTAGTTAGCTATTGAAATTAGACTATTTGGGCTAGCATGCTACGGCTTGATCCTTGTCTTGTTTGTGTTAACTCCTCAGTGGGGTTAGGTGGATTTGAATTTTGAGTTGGAAATGATCATTGTGCTTGCATTGTAACCCTGGTATAAAGGGATTTTTATGATCATTTGAGGTCTTTGGGAGTTAGGTTTTCAAACTTTTCTGGTTGTGAGTCTTCTGCCTAGTTTGAATTGTAATGACCTATTTTGGTATACTTTGACAATAGAAAGAAAATTGTAGGTCTAAGCTTTAGTTTGCAAGCATGGTTCCTTTGGATTGATTGTATACACTTGAGGATTCTTCATACTTAATATAGGCACATGATTCTTATCTCTCCTTTGTGTCAACACAAATAAATTTTGAACTTTCTAGTTCATTGCATAACCATTTTATGTATATGCCTTCATTCTTGAGTTCTAATCTAGGATTAGATGAAATGATGCTCTAGATGGGACATAGATTTATCTTTTGTCTATGTAAGGATACTTTGTAAGTAGTAAAGGAGATTGTAAATGTGTTTATGGCTTTGAATCTCAGATATATTCTGGTGTGTGTGTGTGTGTGTGTGTGTGTGTGTGTGTGTGTGTGTGTGTGTAGTCTATCTAAGAAACCTTGCCCAATGGATGAGACACTAGCCTAGATAATTATTTCTTTGTTGACATATCCTGATTGATTTTGTTATGATTCAAACACATGAAATTAAGAACCATCCTTAAGTTTTTAGTATTTGGTTGTGTAAGGTTCCACCCTATAGTAAGGGAGAGTCAATGAATGTGTGGTTATCATTTAGTACTTTCTTACTATCCTTTTATCTATTATTCAAACCTAGTCTTTGGTGTCTGAAGTATAGTTTACACTGGGTTAGGTGCACCTGCCTTGGTTTTACAGAGCTAGAAGCTAAAGAGGGCAGTCTTGTCCCTATAGTTGCTATAGTTACCCTAAGACCTCATTACATTTTGGAGCTAACCACCCCTAAAATCTATCTGAGGGTATATTGGCAGCCTTAAGAGCATAAGCATCATTTTGAACACCAACAAGATGGTGAATCTATTGGGGAAGTGTTATACATGTTCATCCTAACCAGTATGTCATCATTGGAAGAAACAGGGTTGTTCTTGTCCCTTGTCTCTCTAACTCATTTGAGTATTTCTAGAGTGAAGAAACTATATTGTGATATTCCCAATACACTTGGGTGGTGATTGAAACATCTCTGAAGTAATGCTAGTTAGTATTTATTTTGCAAGATGAGTTATAGAGGTACTAGGTCTCAGAGAAAGGAGCATCCTAAAGATATAATGGAAGAAGGCATTCCAGGCACTTCTAGGCCTAGTCAGACAAGGGGAGGAAAGAAGAGAAGAGGTGTTTCTCATACTTGGAGAAACAAGAAAGATACCAGACAAGAAACCCAAGCCAGGCCTAGTCAAGAAGAAAATAATTTAGAATATGAAGAGGTTGTTGATTTGGGATTGAACCAATATGAGGATGAAACTCAAGTGGGAGATGGTGACTCTGAGACCACTCTCCCTGAATCAAAAGAGATCTTTGAGGATGTCTATGAACTAGAAAGAAGAGTTCAAGAAAAGCTTTCCATTAGGCAGCAAAGAGAAAAGGACAAAGAAGATAAAGTAAGACAAGCCATGATAAGGGTTGATCAGCTAAAGAGGCAGTTACTAGATTTGGAGGCAATTAATTTATTCCCAGAGCCTGAAAGAGTAAATGAATAGCCTATTGTTCAAAAAATATCTGAAGAAACCAGACCAAGAGATAAAGGCAAACAGAAGGGTGTTGGGATTCAAATCAGTGAACAAGTTATTGTGGATAGGACATCAGATCCAGGATTGAGATTAGATTCAGATTTGGAGATAGCTAAAAGGGAGAAAGAAATATTGGATAAAGAACTAGAGAAAGTTGAGTTGGAGGCTTCTACTATAGAAATCAGAAAGAAGATAGATTTTCTCAAGCATGCTTCAGGACATTCAAATATTGCTGCTTCCTTTTTGGGACAAGGAGGAAATCATGGTAACAATGCAGCTCAAGCAAATGGTGTACCGGGTGCCGCTAGAGTTCCTAATGGTTCAAACATAAGGACATCTACATCTAAAGGAATGGATCCATTTCATGGAGCTCCTATTCATGAAAGGTACAAACAACTTGTCTTATTTGGTATTCCTGGTTATCCTAATGTAATCCCTGATAAAATTAGAAAGAAGCTTCCTAAATTTACTGGAAATAATGTCATCACATGTGAAGAACATCTAAAAAATTTCATAGATGTAATAGATGATTATAATGTAGAGCCTAATGATGTTATAATGAAGCTATTTGTACAATCCTTGATTGAGGATGCTAGGGATTGGTTTAGAGGGTTACCCCATGCTAGTATAGGGTCATGGAATGAATTTAAGAATTGTTTCAAGGAACACTATGGAGATAAAACAAATGAGGATTTTATCTTGAATGAATTCAATAACATAAAGAAGAATCAAAATGAAGAGGTCCTTGAATTTAATATAAGATTCCAAAAGGCTATGCATAGGCTCTTGCAAGTTATCAAACTAGATGATAGTGTATGTCTAGTGACATACTTGAATGCCTTTGATGCAAAAATGGGATACCTCTTGAGGGAAAAGAACCCTAGAAATCTTGGGGAAGATTACAAATTGGCCATCAACATAGAGAGAAATAGAAGAATATCAGGAAAGATAGGAAGAAGAGATGATTGCAGGCCTCAAATGGAGAGTAAGAAAGAAATGGGAAGGTCTGCTGACTCTAAATGCAAAGAGGATGACAATCTAAAAAAATTTTTAAAGGCTTTGGAAGGTTTAAATCCTAGTGAAAAGGGAAACAATAGAGCTATGACTATGGAGAGGTCAGCTCCAAACAATTTTAGTAGACAACCAAGAATGTAAAATTACCCTTACAACACTCAGTGGAAAGCTGGCAAGCCCATTTTCCCAACCAAGCAAGAAAGGCCTGATGGAAGGATCCCTGATCCCTTGCATAGAAATTCAGTAAATATGACTGAAGATATCCCATGGTGTGCTGCTTGTCGGTCTCCTCATGACCCTGAGCATTGTGTCATTGCTTTAAACTTACAAGAGAATCAAGAACAAGAGGAGCAATATGACAAGAGTGCTTGTGGAATGACTTCTGTACATGTAGAGGATGAGAATGATTTTGATGAAGAAGATGAAGAGTTTGATGATGTTGGATGTGGTATTGTGAGGGGTGAGGAGAAAGTTTCTTTAAGAAGACCATCAGATGAAGAAATTTCTTAGATCAGTGCAGACATGGTTACTCAAGCTAGAAGCAATTATAACTTGAGGAATAGGATAGTTGGAAATGCAACTAGTAAGCCAGGCAGTATGTTTATCAAGGAGATAGAAAATGGTACACAATAGCATGGAGAAAAGGGCAGGGGTGCCGATGATACTAACCAAGTGAAGGTAAAAAGGAAAGTTGTACCTATTGCAGCACCTAAGAATAAGGCAAAGACAACAGAGGTAGTTGTTCCCATTCCTCAGAAGGGAGAGGAATCTCCTCTCAAACACAAATCTGGTTTCAAAAAGGATAAAGTTGTCACTGTCTTTGAAGAAGACATGAACAACCAAAAGTATGTTCCAATTGATATGTCCAAATTTCTTTCATAGATCACTATCAAGATTCCACTTTTGGAAATGATGAGAATAGAAGAACATAAGGTCAAGGTCTTGAATTGGGTAAATGGTGTTTCTTCTGTAGGAATCCAAGAGGTAAATAGAAATGACAAACATGTGGCTTCCTTGGAAGACACACCTGATAGTAAGAGTGAAGAAATTGTTTCTAAGATTCCTCAAATATTCTTGGATACAAATATTGTAAATAATGCATCAAGGACAGTTGATCCTTTCTTTTTGTCCCTTGTGATTGGTGGTAAAATATTGAAGAATTGCATGATCGATTCTGGAGCATCAAACACTGTCATGCCTGCAAAGATCATGAAATCATTAGGACTAAAGGTTGATACACCTCATGGGAGATGCCAAGCTATGGACTCAAGAGAAGTGCTAGTTATTGGTACCATCAAGGCTTTGCCTTATAAATTAGTTGCATTTCCCAACAAATAGTTGACTATGAGTGTTCTTGTAGTTGACATTCCTCCTCAATATGGAATGTTGTTATCTAGAAAGTGGAGTGCCTCCATGGGAGGAAGTATTCAATGTGACTTGTCCTTTGCCATTTTTGACATTGAAGGAGAGAGTGTGAAGTTGTCAAGGGAAGCCAGGACCCCACATATGATTGAGGAAAATGAAAAGGATAGCATGAATTGTTTTGTTGACACTGACATTGGCTCATTCCAAGTCTAGAGGAATGAGATGTAGGAGAAGGTCAGGCCTATCCTTTTGGCCGATGATGAGAGTAACATGGCAGAGGGTAGTGTCTTGTGGACATTATATTTTGATGGAGCAAGTTCTAGAGAAGGTGCTGGAGCAGGAGTGTTATTGGTGTCCCCAAGTGGTAAGACTTTTAAGTTTTCTTTCACTCTCTTGTTTCCTTGCACAAACAATGTTGCAGAATATGAGGCCCTCTTGATTGGTTTGAGACAAGAATCAAAACATGGGATCAAACATCTTAGGGTGATTGGTGATTCTAAGTTAATAGTTTCTCATATTAGATCAAAGTATGCATCTAAGAATCAAAGGCTAAAATAATATAGAAATGCTATATGGGATGAAATTGAGGGTTTCAAGGCCTTTGGTATTGATTGGTCAGATAGAAGCCAAAATAGGATGGCAGATTTACTAGCAAACATAGCCTTAAGGCTAGAGGATGTTACCTTTGCACAGATATCTAGAATTGAGTGTAAGTCTAGGCCTTCTATCCTAGATAATGTTGAGAATTGGAAAGTATTTTCTGATGATCAGGACATTTTGAGATTCTTGCAGTGTGAATCTCATTTTGATGGTCAGGAAATGGATTTTAGCACATATGTTGACATTAGAGATGGAAAAGAAAGTGTTCTTGGGAAGGAAGTTTTGAAAATAAAGTCAAATAGGATCCCTAGGGGATTGGTTGCCCTTGAAAGGACATTTGATGATAAGGAGAGGGCTTGTGTTGCTAGAATTGTTGACAAGAAAAATGATTTGGATGAAGTGAATCTAGGAACAAGCCAAGAACCAAAAAATATTTACATAGGTAAATGCTTATCTCAAAGAACTAGAAGAAATTTGATTGATCTTCTCAAAAAATTTAGACATGTTTTTGCATGGTCTTATGATGATTTGAAGGCACATAGAGAAGATCTATTTCAACATGAGATACCATTAAAGGAAGGAACTAAACCTTTTAGGTAGAAATTAAGGCTCGTGAACCCTACTTTGGCACCAAAAATGCAAGATGAACTTAAAAAGATGATGGATGCTAGCATTATCAAGCCTATCAGATATTCTACTTGGGTGTCAAATTTGGTTCCAATCAGAAAAAAGAATGGTGACATTAGGTTATGTGTTGATTTTAGGAATTTGAATGTCAATTCTTTAAAGGATAATTATGGTTTGCCTAACATGGAAAATATGGTGCAAAGGGTTACTGGATGAGAGTTAATGTCCATGATGGATGGCTTCTCTGGATATAAGCAGGTCATGGTCAATGAGTAAGAACAATTTAAGACTGCATTCACTACCCCTTGGGGAACATATGTTTATATCAGAATGCTATTTGGTTTGACAAATGCAGGAGCTACTTTCCAGAGAGCTATGGATGTGGCCTTTGCTGATTTCATAAATAAGTTTTTAGTGGTATATCAGGATGATCTCATAGCATATTCAGAGAAGGAGGATTAGCATTGTGAACATCTTGAAAAGATCTTTATCAGAGCTCTAGAGTATGGAATCTCTTTAAATCCAAAGAAGTGTTCTTTTGGTGTTGTGGAAGGAAAGCTCTTAGGACACATTGTATACAAGGATGGAGTAAAAATTTGATCCTGAAAGGGTTATAGCAATAGAAAAGCTCTCACCACCAAGGAATGTTAAAGGAGTATGGTCTTTCTTTGGGCAAGTGAATTTTCTAAGAAGATTTGTTACAAATTTTGCAAAAATTTGTATTCCTATCTCTAGGATGTTGAAAAAAGATGCAAAGATAGAGTGGAATGAAGAAGTAGATAAATCTTTCAGAAGTATCAAATAGGCCATTAAAGATGCCCCTATTTTGAGGACCCTTGATTATGGTAAGGCCATGCAAATTTTCTCTTTTGCTTCTTATCATACAATTGCAACAGTTTTATTGCAAAAGAACTCAGATGGATATGAGCAACCCATATCATTTTTTAGCAAGTCTTTACATGCAGCAAAATTGAAATATGATATCACTGAGAAATAGGCTTATGCCCTAGTCAAAGCAGTCAAGGCTTTTAGGTGTTATCTTGTGGGAGCCAAGGTGGTTGCTTATGTTCCTAGTGCTGCCATTAAGGATATTTTGGTGCAACAAGAGGTATCAGGAAAAAGATGTAGATGGATCAATAGGATCCAAGAATTTAATATTGATATCCAGATTACAAAATTGGTGAGAGGCCTAGGTCTTGCAAAGTTGATGGCACAAAGTAATCTGGTTGCAAATCATGTGAACATGCTAGAGGAGGAAGAGAGGCCATATATTTGTGATATGGATTACTATGATTGGTATAAAGATGTTATCAACTACTTTCAGAGGTTGGTCCTTCCCCCTAACATGAATGAGAATAAGAGGAGGACTATCAAGTTACAATCAGCAAGGTATGCCATTATACATGGTGAGTTATGGTGGAGAAGCAGTGAAGGAGTATTTCTAAAATGTGTTGATCAGGAAAGATCTAAGACTCTGCTAGAGGAAATGCATCAAGGTGTATGTGGAGGACACTATATGGAAAAGACCACAACCCACAAGATCCTTAGATCTGGATTTTGGTGGCCTACAGTTTTTAAAGATACACATCAGTTTGTGAGGAAGTGTGATGCATGCCAGAGATTTTTAGGAAGGATGAAATTCAATGGGAATTTGCCACTCAGACCCTTTTTAGTTCAGGCTCCTTTCCAGAAGTGGGGTATTGATTTCATTGGTGAGATCCCAAACAAGTCTAGTGGTGGACACTCATATATACTAGTGGCAATAGACTATTTTACCAAGTGGGTTGAAGCTATCCCTACTAGCAGGGCTACTAGTAAAGTGGTAACTAATTTTATAATGCAGAATATCCTCACTAGATTTGGTTGCCTGGAGACAATTGTGGTTGATAATGCAATGTGCTTTAGATCATAGGAGTTTGGTGATTTTTGTCATCAATATGGGATACACATTTCATTTTCTTCCCCATATCATCCACAAGGAAATGGCTAGGCTGAATCCAGTAATAAAAGCCTTATTAAGATTCTCAAGAGGGTGTCGGACAGAAATAAGAAAGCTCGGGACTCAAAGTTATGGTGGGCATTGTGGGCTGACAAAGTAACTATAAAGAAAGCCATAGGTTGTGCCCCTTTTGACCTAGTTTATGGAATAAGTGCTAGATTACCTCAGAACAATTTGTTGCAAATGTATAGGTTCATGCAGGCATATGATGAAGATTTGAATGATGAGATGAGAATGAGAATGGATGAATTGATATAGTTAGAGGAAGTAAGGAGGGATGCACATGAGAGAAATGAGACATTGCAGAGGCAGTGTAAAAATTTGTTTGATAAGAGGACAACCCAAAGAAGTTTTGAAACTGATGATCTGGTCCTGATGTGGAATGCAAGGTTGGAAGATAAGGGAAGGCATGGAAAGTTTGATCCTATTTGGTTGGGCCCTTATCTTATTGAGGGAAAGTGGGGAATAGATTCATATATCTTGAAGGATTTAATTGGTGGTACTTTGGAATTTCCTGTTCATGGACAATTCTTAAAGTTTTACTTCTCTTGAAGTATCTCTTCCATGAACAGTAGTTTAAGTTCCCTTGTTTTTGTCTGCTCTGTGTTTTTGAGTCAATTTTTTGAGTTGGTCTACTCTCCCAGTGATTTTGAATCCTTTCCATGCCTACAAGAGACATGCATCCCCTAGTATTAGCCACTTTTAGTCCATTTTCTAATTCACGCAAAAATCCCAGGAAAATGGCCTTTTCCCTGCAAGATTTGTTAAGTTGTCCTGCTCGACCTGCAGTCATAGTTTTATCTTCTAAAGAAAATCCATTAAGTTTCATGGTGTGCAGCCTTAGCCCTATGTGCTTCATGTTGTCACCTTGCTCTAGTTCAAATCGCATCTCCTAAATCACAAATCTGGAAAGTTATTCAAGTTCTAAGCTCTGCAGGAAACAATTTCAAGAATCTGCCACAGTGTCAAAAACCCACAGTGTTTTTGAAAATCCATGATGTTTTTGGTCTGTGTGAAAACCTTCATTGTTTTTGACCTTGTGCTTCCTATTTTTGCACGCTTGTCTTCTGGCATCAAAAAGTATATGTGTTTTTAGTCTTTCGCTATGTCAAAAACTTTGTGTGTTTTTGACCTTGGTCTTAACTGTGCAAGTGTGATCATTGGTGGGTCCCAGTTCTTCCCATTGCCCAGTGTGGTTAAAGTTTGGACAAGATCAGTGGTTGTTGTATGTTTGCATGGTAAAGATGCATGATGTTTATCCTTCATGCTTTTGTGAAAGTCATTCGATCTTCTTGTATGGGCATGAAGTGGGTCCAGGTCTGTAGGCTCTTCTTGATTGGTTGCCACATGGCTACATGTTAGACTTTTCTAACATGTGATCATGCGACTGCTTGCCACCTGTCCGTGTGGGTCCTAGTTCTTAGTGATGTTTAGTTTCCTAGTGGTTTACTTTGCCTTAGTCACGCAATCACGTAATGGTGGGACCTAGTTTTCAGATGAGTTAGAGGATCCTGACATGTCAAAGCATCAACGATTGTCGCTAAAGCGCGAAGGATTTATCAGGGCTATGCAAAATTGCACCAGCTGTTTGATCTTCTTTTTGTTCGGTGCTCTGTTGTGGGTTCGATGATAGGTAAGGCCATCCTGGCGTATTCTGTTTGGATGTGTCAGGGACAGGTGGAGAAATGACAGTGTGACTATGTGAAGAGCTGGTTATGGGGCCACTGTCAGAGAATTTGTGATGAGGACATGATCTAATGGTTGGTGTAAGTTCTCATATGTTTTATTAGAGCTATGAGATCTTACGCCCACCGTCCATTCTAAGACTTATGACAGGTGGGTCCTATGTTAGTGACCAAGCGGATATAATGAATAGCATGGCAATAGGTGGAAGTCTTGTTGCCTTGTCACATGATCGCAAGGGCCATCTTTCAGCCAAGCGATCATGCGACAAGGGTGCCAGGTTGTGTTAGGGCCCGGTGGTAGGTGGTGGCGTGCTGAGTTTCATTTGGTAGCTGGTGTACCGAGGTGGTAAGGGGTTTGCAATGGGACCTATCTGCTCGGTGGTGATGATGTGGTCGATTCTCATTGGTCAGTGCGGTGACTTGGTAGTTTGTTAGTGGGGCCCATGTTTGCAGTGCCCGAGTGTGTTTGACATTTGGTGGTGAATGCTGGCGGTTAGTCACATGTTCGCATAGCCTTTTTCAAGGCTATGCAATCATGCAACTGATATTTTGTGTCAACCCTATGCGGCGGTGGTTACATGGTGGTTAAGAGTTGAAGTGTATCACATGTTCACATGGCCCTTTTCCTGGCTATGTGATCATGCGACAACTATTTGGATATCACTATTGCAGAGTTAGGGCAGGTCCACAGTGCCAGTGTTGCTGAGTTGTTTGATTTTTCTTGGTTGTTGACTGCTGACTAGATCGATGACTTTTCAAAGGGGCCCGCGATTGTTGTGAGATTAAATGCAGATCACCCAATTTGCTGGGAAAGGATTGAATCTACGACTGCATTTTAAACTCTTGAGGTGACCGTTGGGATTTAATTTCAAATTCTACAGGGGAGTGTCTTGTCGTAGGGGAGTAAATGAAATAGTACCCTGAAGTGTGTTGCAGAGATCTTTTTGGCTGGATTTCTTAGGCTTTGATGATAATTTGGTACTTGGACCAGTACAGGGCTAGTTAGTTGTTGAAATTAAACTGTTTAGGCTAGCATGTTATGGCTTGATCCCTATCTTGTTTGTGTTAAGTCCTCGGTGTGGTTAGGTGGATTTGAATTTTGAGTTGGAAATGATCATTGTGCTTGCATTGTAACCCTAGTATAAAGGGATTTTTATGATCATTCAAGGTCATTGGGAGTTAGGTTTTCAAACTTTTCTAGTTGTGAGTCTTCTACCCAATCTGAATTGTAATGACCTGTTTTGGTATACTTTGACAATAGAAAGAAAATTGCAGGTCTAAGATATATTTTGCAAGCATGGTTCCTTTGGATTGATTTTATACACTTGAGGATTCTTCATACTTAATACAGACAGATGATTCTTATCTCTCCTTTGTGTCAACATAGATAAATTTTGAACTTTCTAGTTCATTGCATAACCATTTTATGTATATGCCTTCATTCTTGAGTTCTAATCTAGGATTAGATGAAATGATGCTCTAGATGGGAC
This sequence comes from Chamaecyparis obtusa, assembly GCA_027943335.1. Classification (NCBI taxonomy): domain Eukaryota; kingdom Viridiplantae; phylum Streptophyta; class Pinopsida; order Cupressales; family Cupressaceae; genus Chamaecyparis; species Chamaecyparis obtusa. Next base: position 87,005 of record BSBK01001633.1, read on the forward strand.
ACAGATTTATGTTTTGTCTATGTAAGGATACTTTGTAGGTAGTAAAGGAGATTGTAAATGTGTTTATGGCTTTCAATCTCAGATATATACTGGTGTGTGTGTGTAGTCTATCTAAGAAACCTTGCCCAATGGATGATACACTGGCCTAGATAAGTATTTCTTTGTTGACATATCCTGATTGAGGTTGTTATGATTCAAACACATGAAATTAAGAACCATCCTTAAGTTTTCAGTATTTGGTTTTGTAAGGTTCCACCCTATAGTAAGGGAGAGTCAATGAATGTGTGGTTATCATTTAGTACTTTCTTACTATCCTTTTATCTATTATTCAAACCCAATCTTTGATGTCTGAAGTATAGTTTACACTAGGTTAGGTGCACCCACCTTGGTTTTGCAGAGCCAGAAGTAGAAGAGGGTAGTGTTGTCCCTTTAGTTGGTCCAGTTACCCTAAGACCTCGTTACATTTTGGAGCTAACCACCCCTAAAATCTATCTGAGGGTATATTGGCAGCCTTAAGAGCATAAGCGTCAATTTGAACACCAACATTCTCATTGGTCCAGGTGTGCTATGTTGGACTTGTGAGTGGGTCCGCCGGTCTCAGAGGAGTTAATACACTATAGGATCTAACGGTTGTTCTGATACCATTGATCAAAGTTGCATGATGGATAAGTCAGAGGTGTAGTGACATCCATCGATCTTCACTAAAGGGGGAAGCTTTGTGGTGGTTCCTGTGTCAAGGCTGACCGAGCGATTGTAGCAAATGATGTAGTGACATGTGGTAGGTTTTCAGGCAGGCCCAGGGTTATCATAGGTCTTAGCAGTTCTGATAAAGTGTTCAACGGCCTGACAAATTTTCAATGGTCTCCACTCATTCGTGTAATTATTTGGTAGTTTTCTAAAGGGTCTGGCAATTCAGCGAAGGAAGGTCACGTGATCGCTAAGTATTTTAGCAGTGACTTAAAATATTCTGTGAACTGGCAAAAACCTTTTGTTGCTAGTTTGCCAGATGTAGTTGAGATGGGTTAAGGTTTTCTTTCCAAAAATAGGAAAAGGCATTGTCGCGTAGTCGCCAGGAGTAAACTCGAGGGTGGCGATTGAGTTAAGACTTAAAGATCGTGAAATAAAAAGATCTAACAGTTGTGATATAAAGTTGGCCCAAATTTAAATTATGATAGCTGATTCATTGTTGGCACTTGAAAATGACCATTTGATTTCAAATTTGAATTTGCAGAGGGTTTCCTGTGACCAAAAGGACTAAAATTGAATGCTTTCACAGCCGGATTTGATTTGTTTGGTGGTGCTTGTTGTTGCGGTGTGGTCCAGGGTATTCCATGATCGTCTGCAGGGGTTTGTACTATGTTTTTTATGCTCAAGGTGTGTTTGCAAGTGGCTAAATAGGTGGACAATTTGGCATTTCCATGATTTACAGTACTTTCTCAAAGATCTATCATAAGTGCAAATCTTTCTCAAGCATGGCCGACTGGTTTTTATCCCCTGCATTTAATTTTTTGACCATTTTAGTTGATTTGGTGGGTGAAACCCTAACCCTAGTCACCTGAAGCTTGATGCATTCTCTTTGAGGATTCCAAGGTGACTAGTGGTGGTATATATTGAAAAAGGTGATATTCTGTAAGGGTTTTTATTGATGGTATTATACTGAGTAAGGAGAGCCTGGATTTTGCATCTATTTCTTTGGCATTTTGCTATTTGATAATGTATTGATTCTGCAAGTCTTAATGAGAATATACTTAAATTCCAATCTCATAGTGGTGTATGTCTTTTTGTTTTGTTCTTGAGCTCATATATGTTAACTTCACAAAGTGGGTTAGTATATGGTAAACAAAGAGTATTTTGAGATTATCTTTGAGTTCCTAACAAAGTTAGGATTAAAGTCTTTTAGGTAGTCTCAGTGAGTTCATGGCCTGATAGGAATTTGATGTCCTGATATGTGAGTGAGAGGGATAATAGGCAAAGCACTTATCCTGAATTCAATTGTGTTTGAGTTAAGGTCTTCAATTGATGTATACTATTAGGTGACTCTATGCCCTGGTTAAGGCATAGATCCCTTCTCTAGAGGCAGTCCATCATCATCAATCACACAAACACATTCAAATAATAAAATCTTTAATCAATTAGTGAGGGATATAGTTGTATATTATTTTGTGATTCCTTTGAAGAAGTGAATCAAGGGTACACCCGCCTGAGCATTAAGGTTCAAAGTGTAGGAGGGTCTCTTTTGATCCTTGTTAATTGGCCCTCTTCCTTGTAGACTTTGGAGTGGTGATAGAGTCAAAGTTATATTAAAGTTATCCATCAAAGTATAAATCTGCAAGTTGAAGATCAAAGGGAACTACCAACATCTTTTACATGAGGGAGTTGTACCTATTAAAATTAAAAGGAAATTTAGTTGAATAGAAACAACTTTCCAACTATTCATATTCATATTGTTTCTTAAGAGATTTTGGGAAAATAAAGAGTTAAATCTAAAAAGAACAATTTGTTTACCAACATATTTTTGGTGACTCTACTGGGGAGAGAAACAATCACTAGACCAGAATATTTGTCATGAGGAAAAATGGTGTTACCTCATGAGAATGTGTTCCTTGTACTTCAACCCAATCTCTATTTTTAAGATGATCAAGAAGACATAGTCTCATCCTTGAATACTTTCCTTTGGAGATACAAAAGAAACACATAGCATTATAGGAATACGAGTCAAGTGCTTGAACAAGAAGAAGTGAGAGAAGAAGCACTTGAAATAGAAATTAGGGGAAGAAATCAATGCAGAGTAGAGCACAAAGCTAGGTAGAAAAACTAATTCAGAGCTTTGGATCAAAGAAGATTTCTCAGAAGTGCCATGAGGCAAGGTCGAAAAGACCCTACATTCAAAAGGCTCGCTAAGCTCAGTTTTCTCATAATAGACTTACCTCATCAAAAGGGTGACAAAAGAAGTAGGAGTAGACCACCTTCACCTCCCAAGATATAGACTTCATTACCTACAGCTTGCCAAGTATTAACTTTACATGGAGTAGTTACTCATCCTATTATTAATTTTCCTCAACATCCTGCACCTATAGTCATGGTAGCTCCATGGGCTGCTACAACTGGTTTGTTGTAGTTTGTAGCATATCACCGACTCCCTTCAAGATCTATAAAGAACTTTCCTAAGTTCTTGGGAGATGGAAAAGTTACTATAGATGAACACATTAAAGCCTTCTTCACAACAACTCATATCCTAGGAGTTGGTTATGAAGATGTTGTTGTTAGGCTATTTATTGAAACTCTAATTAAAGTAGAGGATGACTTGTTTTATCACTTGGATGATGCTTCAATCACGAGCTAGGATAATATGAGGATGAACTTTGAAGCCAAGTTTAAAATGGTTGAAGATGAAAATGCGTTGTTAACACAATTGACCTCTATTAAGAAATAAGCTTCTATAAGTATGATGGAGTTCATTGCTAAATTCAATAAGATTGCCAACAAAATTCCCACCACTGATAGACCCATTCCTAAAAATATGAAGATATTCTTTATTAGTGCCATGCCACCAGATATAAATTATGATCTGAGAAGAGCATGACCTATGGATTTGGATGGTGGTCAGAAAACAACCATTGAGTTAGAAGATGACATGATTTATGCTAGTAGATAGAAAAGAGAAATATAGATAGTCACTAGTTCAAGTGGAACTACATCGACCAATGAGATGATGTAGAAAATGTCCAATGAAATCATCGCTTTTAAAAGACAACTCCCTAAGTTCAACAATCCGTACCAGAAACCACTTCAAGATTAGAATAGTAGAAATACTGATAGTAGGACACTACAATTACCTACTCCGCTACAGAGGCTTGCAATTGAGGCTCCCCCTAAGAAAGGAAATATGTGTGTATTTCATCTAATGACAGACCATAATGGTGAGAGTTGTCCTGAAATAGCTTGCATGATGCAATTATTATCTACTAATGAGTTGGATACTACAACACCAAACAATAAACCAAATTCATGCTCATATGGTGACTCTATAAATTTATTTTTCAAGTATGAATTTGATCTGAGAAGCAAGAAGAATGTTATGCTACTATAGATGGCACTACCTACACAATTCTAACTCGGAGCCAGAAAGACAAAACTCCTATTATCATTCCTTCAACGAGAACCAACAATGCATCTACTTCAAGTACAAAATAAATCTATCAGGGAATGAAAATCTCACAGCCGGGTTAGGAAATTGATTCTTTTGATTTCATTCAATTCTATAAAAATTCCAGGATCCAAATTTCTCCCATAGATTATTTAAGGTCAAATCCTACTGAATTGAAAATATTCATGGATTACTTAAAAGGAGATAGTATAAATTTGAATCATAATGTCACCTCTTCAAATGAAGACGATTCCTCACTAGCAAAACTATTTGAAGAAGGAGAAACCATTGTATTGGCTACCTTCTAGGGTCAAAAACCTGAACCATTTTATGTCTCCTTGTCTATCAATGGTTGTAAACTTAGCAACTTTATCATAGATTCAGGTGCTTCTGATAACATGATGCCTTCCCCTATAGCCAAAGCCTTAGGCCTTACCATGACAAAGGTCCATGGTAGATGTTATTCTATGGATGCTAAGCAAGTTCCTTTACTTGGTCAAATCAAAGATGCCCAAGTAGTTCTGGTTGCTCACCCCAAAAATAAGATGCTATTAACAATCCTTGTTGCAGATATACCAACAAGTTATGGACTACTACTAAGAAGAAGTTTTTGTAGAGATTTAGACGTAGAAATTAAATTGGATTGGTCCCAGGCAGTAATTCCTATGGGAAATAAGAAGGTCAAACTAGAGCCCAAAGAGAAGTCAAAGTTCACAATTCTGAAATCAGATGATCTGAAAGCACAAATCCTATATCGAGAATTAGAGTTTGGAAATTACATGATGTTTACCCAGGACATTGTTGATGAACCAGAAGACAAACAAGAATAAGTTAAGACTTTTGAGAAGGAAAAGAATCTAGAAGTTTGGACACTGGAATTTAATGGTAGGTGTTCTTCCTTTGGCTCTAGTGCTGGAGTTTTATTGATCCCACTTCAAGGTGAAACTGAGCCAATGGCTTTCAAATTGGAGCTCACGAATACCAATAATATGGCTGAGTATGAGGCATTGCTACTCAAGATAATTGTTGCAAAAGAAAAGGGTGTGAAAATTCTAAAAGCTCAAGGTGACACTAAGTTGATTGTGCGCCAAATCAAAAGTCAATACTTTGTCAAAAATAAAAAATTGAAGAGTTATCAAAATAGGGTATGGGACAAGGTTGAAGGACTAGATGCCTTTGCAATCGAATATATCCCTAGAGAATTAAATTCCAAAGAAGATTCACTGGTAGTCTCTACTTCCCTACTACTACCTCATCCGTAATTTAAAGACAAGAAGTACCAGGGTATGTGTAGGATCATGGTATGCCAAAAAGTGGCGATGTGAAAAAGAAGTCTTGATTTATAGACTCTTTGAAAAACAACTATAACTTTAAAATAATATAATATTTTTGAAATCTGAAATATACATCACATTCTATGCTTCACCTAATACAATAATAATAAACAATTCTTTCAATTTGATGAAGTTTAGACTAACTTAAGATGGTCAGATATGAGAGTTTTTATATTCAGGAAAATTTGTAGGAGAAAAATCATAATTAATTATTTACTTCAAAAAAATAAAAAAAAATGTATACATCACATCTGGACATGAGTCTACTACTTTTATCTAGAATCTTATAAAAAAATATTATCATTTGATTTTGTTTAATGTGGTTAGACATACACCCACTTATTATCTTTCTAGTCCCGATTGATAAACTTATTGAAAAATAGCTATAACTTTCAAACTGTATAACATTTTTGAAATCCAAAACATGTGTCCATTCTATGCTTTTCCTACTACAAGAAAAATAAATAAAAAATTCAATTTGATAAAGTTTAGACTAAGTTACCGTGGTCAGACACGGGAGTTTTTGTATTCTAGAAAAGCGGTAGAAGAAAAATCAAAATTTACTATTTACTTTGAAAAAAATTACAAAAAAATGTGTCACATCTAGACATGAGTCTACTACTTATATCTAGAATCTTGTCAAAAAAAATTATCATTTGATTGTGTTTAAGGTGGTCAGACATACAACTACTTCTTACTTTTTTCCTGAAATTTTTGTACTAGTACATTGAAATTTGAAATTTTCAACATATAGAATAATTGTTTTTCAAAAAATACCTAGTATCTTAGAAACTAAATTCATTTTTTTACAGATTCTCTTCTTACATATTTTTGATATAATATCTATAACTTGTTCAAATTTTTATGTCAACTTGTCTAAACTTGATTTTCTGAAATTTCATTGCCACTTAAGGTCCTAGTTTGACATACCATGATCCTACACATACCCACCAGGTAGAAGTAATGTACAAGCCATTAGTACCTGATAATGTAGATGATTGGAGAGTATTTGATGATGAAAAATTCTAGTAACTCTTCCTTGAAGGTAATGATAATTCCCTTGGAGAAAAGCCATACAATCTCCCACAAGATCATTCCAGGAAATGGAAGAATGATTAACCAGGTATGACTCAATTGCAAGGCAACGTCATTCCCCCATATTTCATATCATAAGATAAATTATTCAATAGTCATGATACTTATGTTAAGAAGAAAAGGATAGAGAAAGGTCTTACGACTAGAGAATATGAAGGGATGAACATTGGGAATGAGTCAAATCCCAAAATGATAAACATAGGGAAGTGTTGCACACCTCAAGAGAAATCAGAAGCTAGAAGGATTTTTCTAGAATACCAAGACGTCTTCGCCTAGAGTTATGAGGATTTAAAAAGATTTATGGGAGGAAATTTCAAGAATCAAATTCCCCTAAAGCCTGATGCTACCCCATTCAGATAGACACAAAGAAATTACAATCTGAAAGTGGTAGACGCCATCTTTAGAGAGGTTGATAAAATGCTCAAAGCCAAGATTATCTACCCTAGCCACCACTCTACATGGATAGAAAACATCATCCCTATGAGGAAAAAGAATGGACAAATAAGGATATGCATAAACTTTAGAAATTTAAATCAAGCATCTTTAAAGGATAATTACACACCCCAACATGGATCATTTGTTGCAGAAATTTATAGGAGCTGAAATGATGTCTATGCTCAATGGCTTTTCTAGGTACAACCAAGTCAAAGTAGAAGAGAAAGATCAGCACAAGACCACATTTACCACTCCCTAGGGCACATTTTCATACTAAAGAATTTCATTTGGCCTTATCAATGCTAGTGATAACTTTCAACGAGGTATGGATTTATCTTTTGTTGATATGAAAGATAAGATCATTGTCATATATTTGGATGACTTAACTGTGATCTCTAAGAAAAGAAGCGGTCATATTAAGGATTTAGAGAGAGTATTGTGAAGGTGTAGAGAACATGGTATTTCTTTAAATCCTACGAAATTAGTTTTCTATGTTACCGAAGGAAAACTACTGGGTCATATTGTATGACAATAAGGTATTAGGATTGACCCAGAGCGAGTCAAAGCCATTCAAAGGCTACATTTACCTATAAGTAAAACTAGAGTGAAGTCATTCTTCGGTCAGGTAAATTTTCTCAGAAGATTCATCCCTGACTTTTCAAAGATCACCAAATGTATTGTAGACATGATGAAAGGTAATCAAAATTTCAAACAGAATGACCCTAGTAAAAGAGCCTTCCAAGATATAAAGGATGCTATAGCCAATGCCCCTGTCTTATGCCACCCAGACTATAAGAAGGATTTCATGATTTATTTTTATGCATCTGAACATACATTGTCAGCTATTCTTATGCAAGAAAATAGAGAAGGAGTTCAGGCTCCTATTGCCTTTATGAGTATTCTACTGAAAAACCATGAGCTAAGATATTCTCAGGCCAAAAAGCATGCTTTCTCAGTGGTGAAAGCCTTGAAGAACTTCATATTTTATATCTTACAATCCCACTCCATTATATTTGTTCCTGACATAGTGGTAAAGAGTATATTAACCCAACAAGATGTAGGATGTAATAACAGAGGGGCTTGGGTAGCCAAAACACAAGAATATGACATAGAGATCAAGCCAAAAAAATTGGTATGAGGCAATGCATTATGCAAATCTATGGCAGAAAGTGAAGCAGATACTCAGCCTGAAACAAAACAGTTAGTTTTGGTAGTGAGTATACAAGACCCATGGTTTGAAGACATTGTATATTTCCTGACTTATGGTTAATGCCCTGAAAGATTGAAAGCTAAACAAAGGGGAGAGCTAAAGTTGAAAGCTGCTAAATATATCATTTGGGAAGGTATGTTATACAAAAGATCTATGGATGAAACTTTTCTTAGGTGTGTAGACAAGCAACAATTGGGAGATTGTTAAAAACATTCCATGACGAAGCTTGTGGTGGGCATTTCTCATCTTCTGGAACTGCATTTAAGATTTTGAGGCAATGCTATTATTGGCCAGGAAAGTTCAAGGATGCATATTATTGGGTGGCCAAGTGTGAAAAATGTAAGATGTTCACGGGTTGACCTCAACTAGTAGCTCTTCCTCTCAGACCAGTAATAATAGAAGGTCCCTTTCATCAATTGGGCCTCAATTTTATCGGGCCTATCAATCCTACATCAAGTGTTGGTCACATTTATATAATCACTACAATTGGCTATTTTACAAAATGGGTGGAAGCAAAGACCACAAAGAAAACTACTTCTGAAGTAGTGTGTGAATTCATCAAGGATCTAACATTATGGTAAGATTTGGTGTGCCTATTAAAATAGTCGTGGATAATGTAGCTTTTTTTTCTTCAGCTGAGATTACTAAATTATATTTTGAGTATGGTATAACTGCTAGCCTTTCGCCTGACTATTTCCCTCAAGGGAACAGTCAAGTTGAATCAAGTAATAAGAACTTGGTAAATATAGTGAGAAAACTTGTATCAGATAACCAAAGGACTTGGCATAAGAAAATGCACAAAGCAATCTGGGCTGATAGAGTAACTCCAAAGAGGGAAATTGGTATTTCACCTTTTGAGCTGGTATACGGAGTTTAGGAAAGTCTTCCCCTGCCTCTGGAATTGGCCACTAACAAGTTGAGAATAGTGGTAGAAGATGGCATCTATAAAGATGGGCTGGAAAAGTGAATTCTATATCTGAATAAACTTAAAGAAGAACAAGAGAAGATTGTTGGTCATATCACATAACATCAAATGCGGGTAAAGAATCACTTTGACAAGAAAAATAGACCAAGAAAGTTCATGGTCGGAGATCTAGTAACTCTGGGAAGGACCGTTCATCATCCATCCGGCCTTTGACAGGAATTCATTCAAATTGGTGTATCCAAGTGGTGAAGTACTACCCTTGACCTATAATGGTCAAGATTTGAAATTGTATCAAGTTACAAACTAAAAAAAGGTAACCCATGTATTGTCTAATAGTTTTGTTTAGTTCTAGTTTTTATTTTCCTCAATTTAGGTTTCCTCGCTGTCTTTCCTTCCCTGTTTCCTTCCTTTTGCTTTAGTTTTTTTGTGAGCTGCCTTTTCATTCAACTTTGTGAAACCAAAGATTTGGATTCCTTTCTTAGATATGCGCATATCCAAGTCCCCATACAGAGCCAGTTGTTGCCCCACTTTTTTTCTTCACACTTTAAAACAAAAGTGAACACCTTGTGTTTAGATAGAGTCATGAGTTTTGGGATAATAAACTGAAGTCCAAGTCTAGAATTTCCCTAGGATAGGCGATCTTTATCGAATAACCCCCTCATGCTTCTTTCTACTCTTAAGCCGAGTTGGTTTTTAATCTCATCCTAGGAATGGGTAAGTTATAGTTCCTAATTTTCTGGACCTAGCATTAGATGAAATGATCTCAGAATGGGAGAAAGTGAGTAAGAGGCTTTTCTCAGAGAATCGGTTTTTAGCTTCTCCTTTCTCAGAAAATCACCTAAGAAGCTCAATTTTTGAGAAGCAATAACTTGTAAAGAAATGAGTATGAGAAACCATGGGTACCAAATAATTAGGTATGATGAAGGTAACTTTCTTTGATATCTAAGATATTGTTAAGGAAACAGGTCAGTTGTAGATTTTTGGAAAATCGCTTCCCAACTTCTCCACAGTCAGGTTTCTACCCTCAAAGTGAGTTTTCTGACAAAGGCCCCAAATTAAGAGAAGTGAAAAAGTAAAATTCTATTGCATTAGTAAAGTTACCATTATAGCTACTTCAAACAGGTAAAAGTGGTTTCCTAAGATCATTAATAAGATGTATTTAATTCAAATTTTAACATTGGAACTTCAACGGATGTTTTTAAAAAATCTCCCACTCGTGTGGCACGAGATATGGAAGGTAACGGTAAAGAACAAGCTGTTTATAAAAGACCCAAGTGATCAGTTGAGAATTACCTTTCTCACTTATTCTCTCATATGTTCTATATTCCTTACAATTTTATAAATCATCCATTGGCATACTCCAAAGCTTCTTAACGGTAAATCGAAAATAGAATCAGAAGCTATGGCTACTAGATTCTTGCGTTTTGATGGGATGAATGGAATTACATCTGAATGGTGTAATTTGATAGATACGTCCCTTAGATTCTATGACATGGACAATTTTCACAGAATATTAAGTGAAGAAAATCTTCACCTGATGACACAAAAGCTCAAAGGGAGTAGTTTGGTTGAAGCTGTTAGATTCCTCATTATAGTACAAGCTCCTGAACTAATCTAAGAATGTACAATTAGATTCAACCCAAATAAAAAAATACATTTTGCTGCTAGATGACATAGTACTCATCTCCATCGATAGAGAGTCCATGTAGAACTATCTCTGTATCCCAGAGAAAGTGGAATTTTCAAACATGACCTTCTCAGTCATAATATCGAAATAGAATGAGAAAAAGATGAGGTGGTGGAAAGAGATCATGAAATCATGGTTTCATAAGCCCAAAAGCATAAAGGGAAATGTGCCAAAGACACTTTTTGGGACAAATCTAAAGGCATAAATCATCCATATCCTAGTTCTCCTTCACAGGATAAAAGGTGAAAGTGAGGCATTGAGTTTCATAGAGAACTACTTCTTCTTGGTCCAGGTAATATGTGTTGAGCATCATTATATAGACTAGGCTCAAGTGGTAAGTGAAAATCTATCTAACACCTTGAATCTCACCAAGTACCAGAACAAATTTTATATGTCTTCTTGTTTGATCTATGTTTTAGCTACATTGCAAGTATGGCTAGGACTCCCTAGGCTAGAAGAGTTTTCAGAGGATGTGAAAATTTATGAATTCTTCCCTCATTTGAAATTACAAAATAATTATGCCAAGCTCATTAAAGTTAATGACTCGTTTACAATGAGGTTGTACAGAGAGTTATAGGGATGCCCAGAATGGAGATTCTCACCACAGGCCATGGAATTCATCACCCAATTTGGGAGTTTCTTCATTCAATTTGGTAGTTCACATACCTTCTTCTTGTAGGTGTTGATGATTTTCCCATGAAGCTGCCAAGGTACCCCGATGATATGATTGTTCTCATAGAGGTGATTCAACAGATGTTACAAGTGAATCTGATCAGTGCGGGAATTAAGAAGAAAGGCTATGAATTCCCTGTCACCATTGGAGTGTATAGCTGCACATCAAGATCAAATGCTAAGAATGTGATAAAGGCATTCGAGAGTAGATATAAGCTAGAGAGGTATGAAATATTCAGACCGTAATTTGATCCATTAAATTATGCCAAAAATTATCTACAGATTGGCACTGTGGTCAGGTGTGTCCTCAAAATCAAAGATTATTGGATGAATTGCAAAGATGAACTAGAGAGCCAAGAGAGGTTTTACTCCAAGTTGACTATTAAACAAATCAAGTTGAGTTGTTCAATGTCAAAATTAATGTTGAGGGTATTGTTGATGACGAAGAATGCATGTACAATGACACATACATAGACCAGATCAAGCCTTTCCCTGTGAGCTCGGAACTAGTTCAAGATCAAGCTATATAAGAGTTAGAAATCTTAATGACCAAAATCATTAAGAGAACTGATAAGTGGGTTCAATGGATGATGGGAAGGAGAAAGAGGTTTGGGAAGCCCTCTCCTCAACAAGCTCCCGCAGTCAAGCCAGTGAGTGCTCCTACATCCTCATCTTTGCCAGCTTTGTTTGTAGCCAAAGAACTAGGTCAAACAGTAGGTGGAGATGATCAACCTCCCGAAAAAGAGATCTCAATTGAGAAGACATGTGGAGCAGGTCCATCTCCAGTCATCGGTTCAAATGAAGAAGAGGAAGTTGAGAAATCTGACAAGCGGATGGAAGAATCTATTGGAGCCTCAAAACCAGAACAACAAGCACAAGGAGGAACTGTTGAGATACAAGGTGACACTCCTAGTGAAGGGGCTCCTACCATTTTTGAAGTCGGTGATGACAGTAGAAGTCTAGAAACTGAGGTGGATGAAGAAATAGAAGAGCACTTGAGATCACCTAAAAAATAAAAGGAAGTCGCGACCTCTACACAAGTTAATCCTTTCGCTTCCAAGCCTAAATCTTCTCCGCTTGTCATCAGGAAATTATTCATAGAAGATTTACTTTCTGCAACAAAATTTACAAGTGTGGAATCATGGCTTGAGAATACTTTGGAGCAGAAGAGAAAAAGGGTTGAGAAAGGCACTCCCAGTGGTGAGATGTTCTCACAGGTAATGCAGTCTAGCTCAGCTGTAAGCAAGGCTAAGAAGACTAGGACTCTGACCACTCTTGGTCAAGATCTAGACACAGGACACCTGACTATGGAAATAGCCAAACTGCTAAAGGATGACAGAATTGAAGAGCTTACTGCCTCTAATTTTGCACTCCAATCCTTGCACATCGGGCTTACCTCCCATGATAAAAAAAGTAGACTTGTGGAGGTCTAGTAATGTCTTGATCGAGGAAGAGCTCAAAGAAGTCAAAGTCACTAAGACTCGACTCAAGGCAGAGATTAAAGAAATGACTAACTTCATTAAGCAGTTGGTCGCTCTTGTGACAAGTCTACCGAGTTCTCTAACAACATTTGATCCTATTGTAGCTGAGAATCAGGCACTAATTGTCAAATTGCAAGAGGATAGGCATTTCAGGCATATTGGCAGGAGGTGGATTGAATTACTTAAGTCTAAAGGTCTGGTTGTCATTGAAAAACTCAGAGATGTCCTTTTGAAATTAGAGGCAGAGAAGGATTCTCTCAAAGAACATATGTAGATACTCACAATAGAAAGGTTGAGAAGTGAAGAATGCATGGTGCTACTGCATTGGTTAGTTGCAATGAAGCCTAAGGATGTAATCAAAGCCAACATATTGCAGAAAGGGGATGAACCTCTGATTGAGTGGCTCTAGGGGGTAGAATTCAAAATGGAGATGATAATCAAGGCTGAGTCAAAAATGAAGGTGACCGATGAAGAAGTCACAAAAGAGAAAAATAAAATCTTTGTATATTTGACGGGTCTTCACTCCGAGTCTCAAAATAGCGGAGATGGAAAGAGCCCAATTAGTATAAAAAATATGCAGAAGTCATTCTCTGACTACTTGGATCATCTTGCAAAGTTATTTGGGTCTCATCTTGATAGAATACCTGATCTTCAACAACTTGGTAGATGTATATACAAAGCCATGGAAAAGACACAATCCTGAAAAGATGCAGCAAAACACATAGAGAAAGATCATTCCTACTGACTCATAAGATACAAAAACATTCACATTCCTGATTCTGGAAGGATGATTCTGATTCTTGCGGCCGCTAAAGCTCATAAGGCTAAATTGGAGAAGGGGAAGAGACCGCAAAAGATCAAATAGTTTCCCCCTTTTTCCCTTTTGATATATATTGTATAATCGGTAAATGGCGACTTGTCATTTACCCATCTTTTTAGAATATGAATCAATTTGGTGGATTTGGTAACGGCTTAGTTCTTGAAACCTATATTTAACACTTTGAAAATCAATGAAAAGGTCGGCTAAATTTTGTTGTGAAATACATCTTGTTGTGGAGTCAATCTGGAATGTGTTTTGTGCCATTTATTTACTGTTCCATGCTTTTGTGAATCTGAATGTTTTCCTTAAGTTGGATTGAAGTTAGGGAATAGGCGGAGTTCTATTTCTACCTTTTAGTGCAACTAATTGACAATAATCAAATACTCATGTGCCATGTTTAGATTAGATTCATCTATGTTATTTTACTACATTTTCATTTAGTCAAATAGGATTCATTGTTGCATTCCCACTGGCACGAATTCATAAGTATTGTGAAATCATGAAGTTGGTTAGAGTTTATGATCAAAATCATTGCTTGGATTAGTTTCTCGCCAAGGGATAATTTGGTTACCTCTTTTGTTCTCTGGTCAAGAACATACCCTATTAGGATCTCGAACAAACAAAACTCGTTGCATATCTTTTACATGAGGGAGCTATACCTGTTAAAATTCAGAGGAAAGTTAGTTGAATAGAAACAACTTTCCAACTATTCGTATTCATATTGTTTCTTAAGAGATTTTGGGCAAACAAAGAGTTAAATCTAAAAAGAACAATCTGTTTACCAACAATAGCATAACTCTAAAATAATACTAAAAGAGAATCAAGGTACATAATAACTTTGAATTGAATACAAACATGGAGGATAACCTACACTAAAAGATTATACAAATTCTAGTTATACAACATTTCTAACAATCATCCATACAACATATAGGTTACTAAAAGAACTCTCAAAACTTGTATTGTGGCTTAGATGACTATCCTAATAAACACAACTACCACAAGCTTGTATAATTATTATATTTTTGTGAAAATCAAAATACTAGCAAGATAGAAAAAATCATTCGTGCGACCTTAATTCAAAACATATAGAAGTACATCATAAATTTATTTTCAATATGATTGAAAAGATATTTGATGTTTTTGTTTTGTTCTTAGGTTGACCTAATTTAAACTTTAGAATTGTGACTTTTTCAGTTTTCTATCTTTCCTTCTCGTAAATGTATGTAATACTGTTTTATACATAGTAATATCGACAACTATTAATTCTAAAAACAAGTGACAACTAAAGTTTGGTGGAATACAATATCAAAATCGTTCACATATTTACCAAACCGTTGCCCTTTGGTGAAATTTGGCGTGTTATATCTCAAAATAGTTGCTATTTTACTACTGATGTGAATCATCTTATTTAAATAAACATTATGACGGAGTGTTGACAATATAAATTTATTGCATCTAGAACATTCTAGCAGCATGTGACCCTCTTCGCTTCTGATCTTCATTCTTCCACAGGAGTCTTCATTATCTATTTTTTCATCTATTTCAGATATTTATATGAAATATATTAGTATAGCAGCCACTCTACCACTCTAGATACTGTATGTTTTCTTTCCCCAATAACCCTCAAGATTACATTGAACACTTAAATGAGAAATCTAGATACATTTTCTTAATGCTTAAACAGATATCCTTGACTTAAAAATATTAGGGAACTCGTAGGTATAAAGGCACATAGTTTTTGGTCTCTGGATTTGCACTCCAAACAGAAAATGCGCTGGATGAGTTCATCCATTTCTCTACCACATCTGGGTAATGACGATTCAGAACATCCTTCAAGCTCTCTGTACTGTTTACCCTTGCTAAACCCTCATTCGTGTATACTTCCTCTTTAAAATCACTGGTGAAGAAACGATCTGCCTCTAGTCGCCTACATCGATTTAAATATATCAAACACAAATATTAACGAAAGCTAAAGAGCAGAGACAAATACTAACGAAAGCTAAAGAGTAGAGATAAAGAAAGCTTAAGAGCAGAGACACATATTAACCTTGTTGCCATTAGTAAAAAGATAAAGAAAGCTGTTTCGCTGATTGCATAACGTTTAATCTTCTTTTCTGCCATTAGTCCAACCATCAAGTCTAGATTTTCAACATCATTACCATAAACCTCGTAAAGAGCTTGAATGACTTCTTTATCATCGGTAAGGTCCTCCCACTTTGTAATTGGAACCATAAGCATTTCTTCTAAATTTGTTAAATCCTGGCACACTCCTCTCCCGATCACAGTAGACTATAAGCCAAATGAATGGAGGATACCTATGAAAATGTTAGTGCCAACATTGTTTTTCGAAAAGGAAAAAAAATTACTATCGGTAAAGAGGATAGTAGGTATGAACTCCTTACTTTCAAGTGCAGCCAAATCTATGTGATCAGCTCTATTCTGGCCATCTGGGTCTTGAACAATAAGATCTCTCATCCATGTGGGATAGTTCCAAAGTTGAAGGGAACAACAGGCTTGATGCCCCATAGATAACATCATTCTCTTATTTCCAACTTTTAATAATGTTTCTTCTCCGTGGATTCCTATTAGCTCCCTTAGATCCACCCTGTAATTAATCACGCATCAGCTTTAGTTTTTCTAATACTACTGAATACTAAGACCTTTTCCAAAGTTGTGAAGAAATTTCTATTGTAAAAGAGTTCTCTTAAAGGGGAAAATTTGGAAATGGGGAGAATGTTGGAATAAGCTGTTCTCATATGATTTTAGAGAAATTACAAGAATATTCTAAAATTCTCATCCCTTAGAATTGAAAGATACGATTAAACAAAAAGATATCTAAGAAATTATATAAAATCTAAAAATGGAAAGTACATAAGACAAAATATTTACCTTTAATGAGGTAGAGACGCAGGAGTAGATTGAATTAACTCAAGTCAAGTTGTTAAAATTTAAATAAATGAAGACCGAGCAGCAGGTTTACATTTAATACAATAATAATGTTTAGTGTTCTCCTGACATTGATTCATATTTTGGTCGTTATCGTTGTTACTTCTTTCTTTGTCTGACATTGGGTATTCCCTGCTTCTGGATTGTACATTGGAGGTAAATAATTCATTGAGATTTTTAACGAGAGCATTAAAAGCTGACATAAACTTACTCTTGAAGAACCGAAGGGGTTTTCTTCTGTGTAGATGCTCCGTGAATGTTTCTGACAAGAATATTGTCTGGCATCAAACTGTGCATTCGATATACACTGACAAATTCCTCTGTGAAAGAGTATGGAACTCCATGGTTTTCAGGCCTAGCCATCAATATAAAGCCACTCAGAATTGAACTACCAGTATGACCAAAGTTATCCTTGAAAAGTTTACCTGATAGTCCATACCTGCTTGCAATCAAATGGTCAAGTTTAGTTCTCAGGAGCTCCCATAGTCTATAACAATTAGATAAAATGTTGTTCAAAAAATTAAAAAAGATGTCATGTAACGCTCCACCAGAAAACCCAAGAGAACAAGACATAAACCTCTATAAAATGCAAGTAGTAAATTTCTTTTTTTAATTTTAACTAGAATAATATTCATCATTACACTTCATATTTCTAAAAGAAGAAATAATTTTCTACTACTTGAATGTAATATTTATACAACTTAAGTCCTCACGGGTCCCCTCACATCGCTACTAAAGCAACATCATATAAACCATTTACATGCATAAGATATTCATGGAATCATGAGCTTAAAAGATCTATGTTCATCTTAATGCATCAAGTTAAATGTCCCTAACTTATTTCTTTTATTAAACATAAGTTAATCATCCAACATCATTATTCCTTTTATCAACTCATTCCATAAATTCATATTGATTTCATCTACATCTACTATCCTTTATATCACTTTTCTCTAATAATTTAGGTAAGAGATTAATATTCATTAAGGTAGGCATCATCCTAGGTACTTCATTAACATGAACCAAGTATTAACATTAAAATCAAATTACTATTTTATTGCATTGTTTCATAACCATTCATTGTTAATAATTCCAATCACTAATCTATCATTTCTCAATAATTTCCTTGAATTCTTTCATCAAGACAGAATACATTATTGTTGTGATACATCATTATATATAACTATATTTAAGATTATTTCCTTTACACGTAGACAACATAAGAGGATAGGAGAAATAACATAAACACTTTCTTTTAATGCTAGTAACATGTCCAATATTCCACATTCTTTCCCCTTTCTTTTACCTAGAACTACCCATTCTCTTATGCATTGCTTTGAATTGAGATTACATCAATACTACAAGACTCCTTTTAGGAGATTAAAATTTACATGAATACAAATACATAAGTACATCTCAACATATTAAAATATCCAATAAGAAATCTTCAACTACAGATCTGGAAAGGAATATATTGCTAGGATCATCTAAAGAATCACGATCAATACCTCAATATAAATATTAACCACCCAACCATGTGGAACCAATAGGCCCACTCCCCCGAGCTAGGAGATAGAACCAAAGGCCCATACAAGAGGTAACAACTATGAAATTCCTAAGGTGGTGATAAAATTTCTCCGAAGTCACAACACAAAAGAAGACCACAAGGACTACCAGAGGCATGATCAAATTTGGTAGACTCTAAGCTACAAGCTAGGTGAGTGTCATCGCATAGCCCTCACCCCTTGGGTTGTCCTGGTACTAGCCACTCTTGGCCCTGGCCCCCAAGTAGGCACTTGCGGAACCGAATGGCTCTCGTACAAACAAGGTCATTCAGTCATACCTACGCATAGGTACCTTCTCCCACTCCTATCCTTAGTCTTTACTAGCACTAAAGGCATGGGCGAGGCATAATTAATCTTGATTAGTGTGTACTTTCCCATTCCAATAATCTCCCATTCCCAATTCATTTATTTAGGTTATCACTTGATTAAATAACTCATAGTAGGTTATCCTAGTACTAGCCACTTAGGGCTCTGGCCCCTCACTATGAGCCACTCACCTAATGTACTTAGGTTTCCTAACATACATATAAAAATTATAAGAACATAATAGATTCATCATCAATAATTCATATCAATTCCATAACAACATTTGATTGAGTTTAGGAAAACATATGTTGTCCCTAGTCCACTTGACAACCCTAAACCCAATATGGCATTCAGAATGTTCCAAACATATAAGAAGACATCCAAGTGATATTATAAACATATTCAAAGTATACATAGATCCAATTAACCAAAAAAAAATTCTAATAGCCTCTGGTAACCATACGAAACCTTAAAACTTAATGATGTTCTTAAACTGAATTATTTCAAGCAAGGATTAAATGCAAAGAATAGTCATCATAGATTAGTCATCCATATCTTCCACAAAATAAATAATAAAGGCAATCGCTTCAGTGGAGATTTAGATAACATAATTATGAACTCTCAATTTAATTTTTACGAAGATCCAACAGTGGGAAAGAAAGTTATGACTTTTGGTTTAAAACAAAAAATTCTGGTTAGGGTTCAGACCTGCCTTCACTAAAACGGTTGTAATTTCCATAAAACATAATTAAAATTCAGCAAACCAATTGGAAATGAAATATAAGACTTAGGATAATCTTTGATATCAAATTTATACTTTTATATGATCATATCAGCCTATAGCATATGAATACATTTGACAAAAAATTTGGAATCAAGAATGGACAGGCATAGTCTGCCAAAATGTCAAAAATAATGCATTAATTCGACCCTAAAAATAAAATCAGAGAGATACCCATTTGAGATCTATGAATTTTACTTCCATAAAATCAATTTATTAAAACCCTAAATGCAATTTAAATTATTATAATAATATATCTCCAAAAATGGGTTGCTAAAAAACCCTAGGAAAACACATGCCAATTCTTACAAACAAAAACTCAAAACTTTAAAATAACCATAGAAATGAAAAGTAAAGATATAATAGATAATGATAATATATAAATAGATCCATAATCTATCAGAGACATAAAGTAACTAAAATATTCAATCCATACCTCATGTCCTACAAAGGTTGAATTGAAGAAGGAAGGAAACAAAAGAGAAGACAAATCCAAACTTGAGATGCATCCTTCAAACCCTATCCACTTTCAGAAACTCCATGAAAGAAAGAAATAATTTCACAGCAAAGAATCTCTCTCTCAACTACTGAAATTCTCACAAAAATGTCTCTCTCCCAAAAGCAAAGATAACCAAAAATTCTTAAAGACATATGCTTACAAACTCTCCCTCACATCTCCAAGTTTTCTCTCCAAAATCTCCATGAAAAGTAAGGCCATCCTCTCCTCAATGCTTCAGCCCCCAAAATCTCCTCTCTTCAAATGAGAAATTAGTGCATATAAATAGTTTTCCAAAGGTTGAGAGGAAAAGTAACCAACTCCCAACTAACTCTTAACTAAAGGGTATTATAAAATAACTTAATATCATACAACTATATTACTCAAATATACAATAAAAGATTATTTGTATTCATTCATACACATATGTAATATTATCCTAACATAAATGCATATGCCATCATTAATTACATCAATATCTATATATATAACCTATCCTCATTATTAATAATTAACAATTGAGAATAATATACCTCACATTATTTAATATTTAATTATTAATAATATTATACTTTACATTAATCCCAAAATATACACCATCAACAATATCTACAATAATTAACATATAATCACACACACACACACACACACACACACACACACACACACACACACATATATATATACATACCAAACACTATAATCTATAAGATTATGAAGTAATAGATCACAATACTATTACCTATTTATAATTACTATAGGATATAATCACTAAGGTAGAATAAAATCACATGCCTCAAAATAATTCTAATCATCCAAAGAGGCCATACAAATCATCTATGAAATATATCAAGAAAATCATAAGATCAAACAAGGTCAACCAAAGTCAATAAGGAAAGTCAAGCCAAACTACTGAAACACAACATAGAAAGATTAACTAAGAATCATACCAAGAAGGAGAAATAAATAAAATGAGTAAACAAATCATACAACCAAATGAATTCAAGTGGCCACAAGGCACTAACTACAACCATACCCAACCGGGTGCGTTGGATCTGGGTTTTTGACCCAAAGGTTGATTGACAAAGAAGGAACTTTAATATTCCCAAATTGGAATAATGACAAAGGAAGACTCATGTAGGGGCCTTAGTACTATCTCCATAACAACAACCATCGAGGATTTGAGTGCATGCTTAGACCTGTGAAGCCAGGTGAAGTCGATGCCCGGTATCTGCAAGCCTGCATCACAAAGAAGAAATACATATACACAGATATACATATAAAAGAAAACATTGCAGACAGATGACCAGGATCGATAGATCATGTGGACCTCAACTATGTGAGTAACTACGACTTCGTCCTAAATCATGAAAACACATCATGTATATATATACACTCAAAGCATGTAGCATCATCATAACGAAGGTTAGAATCTCAAGCATTGTGTTAGTCTCTTATCAATACTAATAATAAATCAACATAATCAAATCATCAAGTGAGATACAAGATTCATCCAGAGTAACCTTAATAGAAGAAAATATAAATAACCACATATATATATATATATATATATATATATATATATATATATATATATATATATATATATATATATATATATATATATATATATATATATATATATATATCATATAACATCCTAACTATGTTCATAAAGGTCTTGAAGGTACTCAATACATACACGGAGATAAATACATACAAAAATGATACCTTTAGATAGTATGTCTGATATTAGAATCATTGAGTACTAGCTTATGAAATTATTATAAACAAACTATAGGAATAGATCAAACAAGTATCATGTACAACTTAAGCTGTAAGAAAACATCGAAAGATCTTAATTCTTTCAAAAACACAAAACTTATATTAGGGTTAGAGGGGTATTGCATGTCATGTACTGTGATCTTGTTTTCATCCTTAGATGATTGACCAAGTTGTTTAATACCAGGCATTAATCTAAATTCTTGTCTCTGAAGTCCTTTCAAAAATCTACATTTCATTACCAAAATAAATCCTATCTCTTATTGTCTAGAGGCTGAAAATATAACTTTATTTCAATGCTTTTCACTTGAAAACATTTAAATACCAGTTTGCGCACATTCCAGCAAGGAGAGTATCTATTTTAAGTAGCTCAACAGTCCAGTCAATTGTGTGGATCTTAGCAATAATGGCAGAAGTTACTAATCTTGCAAGGTGGTACAATCTACCATCATCGAAATCATGGTGATGTTCCTACACTTGTCATGTTTTGAATACTTTCATTTACAAATAGATTTATCTTGTTCCATAATTGATATAGATAGCAAAATGATTGAATGTTCCCATATGTGATCTACAATCTCTAACACCAAAGTTTAAGAAAGAAAAGAGTTTAATGAAATGCCTTGGGCATGTCACAGATAGCATTATGTTCCTTGATGAATAAGGCTTGGAGTACTGACAACCCTGCCCATGACTTCTTTACATCTCCAGAAATAGAAATCCCTTCAGTATTATGGTATCGAAAGCCATCCTTTCCTAGTTTTAACTTACCATCTTTGTATGGTCTCAATTTTTTTGATTGTTTACTATTGCTTCCATAAACTGCACTTCCATCCCTGCAAAAATATTCTCTATACATTTTTACTATTGTACAAAGAGAATGGGTATTTAAGAAAGAAATTATTGGAAAATATGAGGTACTAAAAATATATTATACTTACCACCAAGAAGTCCTTCTATTAAGGTATCCCTTTTTTATGTCATATAAACCAGTGGGAATTTCTTTCGCTTCAAAAAAGTTGAAGGCATTGAGTGGGCATTGCTGAGCTACTTCTTTTGGGGCAGCTAGTTTTGCTGGAAAATATTCCTTAATTAGAGAAGACATCATCACCGATTTACAAGAAATGGTAAAAATATGAGAAACAATGTGTATCTTACCTGTTTGGTGTCTTTGACATGGTCGATCCAGTCAGAATCATTGAACTGAATCCAAGAGGCAGCAAGCATGTTAAATTGATTATTTTCGACCTCCACCATTTTCCTTCGTGCAAGCAGTTTGGTAGCAACTATCATGGGGTCCGTGTTGATTCAAGAGGCAGAGACAAAACAACATAGAAAAATACTCAGAAAATGATAGAGTTGCTGCACTATAATTCATTCATAAAAAAAAAACTTATACACATAGATTTTTGACAAAGCTTGGGCTCTAATTTGTTCTTCAAAAAATTAAAAATGAAACCCTGTTCTTGTCCTTTTGCTTTATGCCCTATTTTCTACTCATTGTCTTTTATAAAAAGAAACAAAATTTAGCTTTTTCTGGAAGCTACGGGAGTCCAGCAAAACAAACATTAAATAAAAATAAATGCTGATTTAACAACAAACTCTGGAAAAGATTTTCCAAAAGATTTCATTTTAAACATTAACTATTAAATATTGCCCTGGCTGGAAGAGAGCTAGCAAGTATGAGAAAAAATTCATTTCATGGGAGTAGGCATTAAATTTGGTAGTTGGGATTAATTCCAACACTCCCCCTTAATCACAATTGCCATCTATGATTCCCAAATTATCTCGTTGATGCATAAAAACTCCTTTTCCCAATGCCTTGGTGAAGATGTCAGCTAACTGATCTTCAGATCTGCAATATTCCAAGTAGATTTCTCCATTATTGATCAGCTCCCTGATGAAGTGATACCTTGTGTCTATATGCTTGCTCCTTTTGTGAAAAACTGAATTTTTTGACAATGCTATGGCTGAATTATTGTCACAATAAATCTTTGTTGGTTCTTCTTGTTCTTGCCTGAGACCTTTTAAAATTCTTCTCATCCAGACCACTTGACATGATGCACTTGTGGCTGCTACATACTCTACTTCAGCAGATGAAAGAATGACAATCGGTTATTTCTTTGAGGCCCATGAAACTACCCCTATTCTAAAGTGAAAAACATAACCTGAAGTGCTCTTTCTATCATCTATGTTTATGCACAGTCACTGTCTGTATATTCTATGAGTTTGAATTCATTTGAGCTTAAGTATTGAATCCCATAGTTCTTTGTTCCACTCACATATCTTAAAATTCTTTTTCCAACATTCCAATGTGTAACTTTTGGAGACTCCATGAACCTTGAAATGAGACTAACTCCAAACATTATATCTGGCCTTGTGGCTGTTAAATACATAAGGTTGCCAACTAATTTTTAGTATAAGGTTGGATTTACATCATCTCCTTTGTCATATTTACTCAATTTTAAACTTGTCATAATTAGGGTTGGGGCTAATTTACAATTCAGCATGTTAAACCTCTTCAAAATTTCATTTGCATACTTTGACTGTAAAACAAAAATACCTTTATCATTCTGATTTACTTCAATGCCAAGGAAATACTTCATTAATCCTAAATCAGTCATCTCAAATTCTTTCTTCATTGTTAATTTGAACATATCAATTGATAAAATCACCGGTGAAGATCAAGTCATCAACATATAAACAAACAATTATAATCTCAACATTCTTATTCATCTTGGTATACAATGTGGGCTCACTATTGCACCTATTGAAGCCATTTTGCAAAAGATAAGAATCAGTTCTACTATACCACACTCTTGGGGCTTGTTAGAGTCCATAGAGAGCCTTCTTGAGCTTGTAAGCCTTGTTTTCATGACCCAAAAACTCATACCCAGGTGGCTGCTCCACATAAACTTCTTCTTCTAAAATGCCATTGAGAAAAGCTAATTTCACATCCATTTGATATAATGGCCACTTGATTTGAGCTGCTATGGCTAAAATTGCTCTCACAATGTCCAAACAAGCCACTAGTGCAAATGTCTCATTGTAATCAACCCCAGGCTATTGTGAATATCTTTTTGCCACTAGTCTTGCTTTATATTTTTGAACATCTCCATTTTCATTCAATTTAGTTTTGTAAACCCACTTTACTCCTATGACTTCTTTTCCTTTTGGAAGACTAACCAACTCCCATGTTTCATTCTTTTCAATTGCATCAATTTCTTCATCCATTGCATTTATCCATTTTTCTTCTTTAACTGCTTCTTCAAAATGAATTGGATCATCAGCATGTGAACACAATGCAAAAAGAGAATTCTAATCTGTGTTATTCTCACTATCATTTTGCTCATAAATCTCTCTTAAACTTCAGATTTTTTGTCTTCTCATGCTTGCCAATGTGAGATTGGACATGTCACTTGAATTTGTTGAATGTGGGCTTGATGGACTTGTACTATGTGTTCCTCGTGATATTGGTGTTTTTTGTCCACTTGAAGGTGTGATTGCTTGAATACATGAGGCTATCCTTGTGCTTGTCCTTGTGCTTGTGCATAGTTTCTTCATTTTCTTCTTGTGGTATGTTGGTTACTATGTTGATTGGTTTGTCCAAAGTTCCATCCCATGCTTCATCTTCTACAAACTGCACATCTCTACTGATTATGACTTTCTTGCTGATTGGATTGTATAGCTTGTATGCCTTAGATTCATCACTATATCCCACAAAAATACATTTTTCTCCTTTGTTGTCTAATTTCCTTCTCAATTCATCTGGTATATGTGCATATGCAACACATCCAAATACTCTCATATGACCAATATTATGTTTTCTTCCACTCCAGGCTTCTTCCAGAATCATATTCTTGACACTTTTTGTTGGACATCTATTCATAATATATGTTGCACATGATATGTCTTCAGCCCAATACTCATTTGGCAAATGTTTCGCTTTCAACATGCTTCTAGCCATTTCCATGATTGTTCTATTTTTCCTTTCAGCTACATCATTTTGTTGAGGGGTATATCTTGTGGTAAATTGCTTATGAACTCCATGCTCTTTGCAAAATCTCATGAAGTCATTTGAAATATATTCACCACCCCTATCAGTTCTCAATACTTTGATGTAATAACCACTCTGTTTTTCAACAAGTGCTTTGAATTGACAAAAATATTCAAGTGCCTCACTCTTATGCTTTAGAAAGTAAACCCATGTTTTTCTTGAGTAGTCATCAATAAATGTCAAAAAGTAGAGTCTTCCACCTATTGAAGGCATTTGCATTGGCCCACACAAATTTGAATGAATTATCTCCAAAGGTACCTTGGCTCTCATTAACATACCGGCTGGAAATGACTCTCTATGTTGCTTTCCTAAGATGCACCCTTCACATACTCTTTCTAGTTTTTCAATTAGAGGTAATCCCTTCACCATGCTTTTCTTATAGAGTAGATTTAGAGCTGCAAAATTTAAATGTCCAAATCTTAGATGCCATAACCAATTTTTATCTTTAATTTTTGCTTGATAAGTTACTTGAGGAGGTGCTGCAACTTTTCTTTCATTCACTTGTAAGTTCATTGAGTTGTGTTCTTGAGAAAACTCTATATTCAAATCCGGTTTTATCCTTAAGGGAAACATCCTATTGTTTGTCATTTGAACCTTTGCTATGAGCTGATTACTTGGGAATTTATCTAAAATTGTGCACTCTCCATTTTTGAAAAATACTCTATAACCATTTTGAATAAGCTTCCCAATAATCATTAGATTATGTTTTAAACTGGGAACAAAATAGACATTAGTCATATGTTTCTTCTCCCCCATTTTGGTTAGAATGTTGATGTTCCCTTTTCCTTTAACTTCTATTTTATTGTCATTACCCAGCGTTACATCAGATTTTATACTGTCATCCAACCTAGAAAACATTTCTAAATTCCCTGTCATATGATTGTCGTAACCCGAATCTAAAAACCATAAATCTTTTTCACTTGCTTGTGCAACATTGCATGCCAAAAACATAGTGCCGTGTTTTGATTTTTTATTTTGGGTTTCTTTCATGAAATTCACATTTTGTTGTCTAAAATCATATTATTTCTTTCTACATTCATTCATATAATCCCCAAATTTCTTGCAATAATGACATTGGACTGAGGATTTGTCATACCTTTGGCTTTGAGGCTGATTTTGTGATGAGTATTGACTTGGGTTTTGGCTATTACCTCTTCCACTTGAACTTGACGGACTACTGCCCCTTCCACTTGTGTTTAATGGGCTGCCTCTTCCACCTCTATAAGAATTTCTTCCTCTACCTCTAAAATTTGTTTTTCCTCTGCCTCTACCAGTGTTGATTGAGACTTGTGTCTTGAATGCATGCTCCAAATTTGAAGTTGCTGCCCTACACAATCTATGCTCATGAGAAATGAGTGATGCATGAAGTTCATCCACTGAAAACTGTGAGAGGTTCTTGGTCTCTTCAATGGCTACCACAATAGATTCAAACCTTGTAGGCAAACTTCTTAAAATCTTTTCAACAGCTCTCCTTTCTTCAAGAGTGTCACCATGTGATCTGATTTGATTTACCAAAATAATGATTTGAGTGAAGAATGTGTCTATTGTATCTGATTCTTTCATGTAGATTGTTTCAAAATCTCTTCTTAACATTTGCAGCTTAGCTATTTTTACTTTTTCCATTCCTTGATAAGTTGTTTGAAGAATGTCCCATGCTTGCTTGGACTTTGTAGCTGCTTGAATTCTTGGAAAAATACTTTCATTCACTCCTTGAAAGATGAAGAAGAGGGCTTTTGAATCTTTCTTTTTATTTTCCTTTAACAAATCTTTCTCTGCCTGAGTCATTGCATTATATGCTGCTACATCTACTGGTTTTGGGTAACCATTTTCAACAAGCTCCCATAAATCTTGAGCACAAAATAATGCCCTCATCGTGAATGCCCAATAGTCATAATTTTTCCCATTGAACTATGGAATCTGTGGATTTGTCAAGCTTGTGCTTGCCATTATTGCCTGCAAATTTTGAAAGTAAAACTTTATCTCCTTCAAAAGGCTTTCGAAATCTTCAACTCACTAATCTTCAACTCTTAAATTTGTCTTTGATTAACCTTCAGCTCTGATACCAAATGTTGATTCAAGAGGTAGAGACAAAACAACATAGAAAAATACTCAAAAAATGACAGAGTTGCTGCAGTGTAATTCATTCATAAAAAAAAAACTTATACACATAGATTTTTGACAAAGCTTGGGCTCTAATTTGTTCTTCAGAAAATTAAAAATGAAACCCTGTTCTTGTCCTTTTTCTTTATGCCCTGTTTTCTACTCATTGTCTTTTATAAAAAGAAATAAAACTTAACTTTTTCTGGAAGCTACGAGAGTTAAATTTGGTAGTTGGGATTAATTCCAACAGTCCGGCACCAATAGTTGTTTAAACAGTGATGTTCATGAGAGTAGAATATCAAAAATTGTCTATAAATCCACACAAATTTAATATAACCATAATACTTGCTCACAACCAAACTCACCTAAATGACTATAAACCATTCCAGAATTTACTATACTATTAAAAAACATTAACCCTCCCTTAGATACCCTTCTTACCCTAGAACAAAAACTGTAACCTTCCTACTGTAGCATAAGATAAAAATATCCATGTTTTAACTTTCTGTAGCTTTCCCATACATTTGCAGGTTTTCAATTGGATGTACTAATTAAAAGAACCATTCCATGTAAATGATGTTTGAAGCCATTAGAATACATTACATCAGCATGCATTGAATTTAACATTTTTTCCATCATTTAAGATTTGAGACCTTGATTAATTATTACCTCTTCCTTCTCTGAAGAAGGCAGCATGTTCCTTCCAAAGAAGGTGCCTTCACTACCTGCAACTGGATTAAATGGGTCATTGTATTTTTTGTCATCTATGCTGTAACTGTAATATGCTGGATTATATCTCACATCCACTGGACTCACTCCCACATTTATCAGATTATAACACTAATGCAAACCTCTCCTTATCTCAAGATAAAATAGTGCAAGGAAGACCGACAATTTATGTCATGCGTAGATTCTGTCTGCAAAGTGTATGAACTGAATAAGAAAAAATGGAACCGTTACAAGTCAGTCCTATATTGTTTATTTCGCACAGGCCATTAATTCACAAATTTATGAAAGCTTTGACACACTTACTAGGAAGAGGATCTTATCTCTAAAAGTCATAGAGAAAAATAGGGTAAACATCCCCATTAATCACTTTTAGTAAAGAAAATATAGCCTTGAAAGACTTGATGATAGCCATTGTTTAGATCGATCGATTGAAATGCAGCAATACAATTAAAAGGCTATGATATTGTAGCTATTTAACCTATATAAGGAACCCCATTAAATAGGCAAATTAACTAGCTAGTATTGGCACTACTATTGGTTTTTGATAGATTGCTTGACGGAAGTGTACTTCAATGCAATCAATGCCAACAAATTTCTAGCAGTTCTTAATTTGGAATGCTCCTCTCATAAATTTATTAACACCTTACATTTGCTATCATATCCTTTTAGCAAATAGCATTATCAATGGATCAGCAATTAGGTCCACTTCATGAATAGGGTCCATCTGCCCACTTAATCAATAAAATTTAATATTCTCATTAAATTTAAAAATTAGATTTAGTTTTTAATTTTAATTTTTCATATATTGTAAATGATTTAATTGAAAATGTTTATCTTTACTAACACCACAACTTAATCAACACACTAAATTTTCATATCTTTAAAACAAAATAAGAGATTTTAAGAATTTTTTAAATCAAATATATTATTTAAGATGAATAACTACTTAAATATTATCTTTCCACATCTTTTAAATAGATATATTTTAGTATTAATATAAGAGTTTCTTCATTTTATTTAGTAGTAATTATCATTGAAACTTTTTATTTGAAAATATTTTGAATTCAACTATTTTCTCAAAGTATGCTTCTCCCATCTCTATTATAAATTGATCATTTAATATGATTACATAAAACCAAAATCTTATTAACATTTAATATACCTTTATTTTTAAATATTTACTTCAAATTTAAAGAGATTCTTGCTTGTAGAGCCAACAACAAAGGTTCAATTCACTACGAGGTCATTCTCTACCATGGCAACAATTGAGAACCCTTACCTTGACCCTTGGTGAACAAATGCAGCTTCTTTCTAGTAGAGCTTACAACCAAGGTTCAAGATTTTTATTCTCCTCACACTAGAGATAATGAGGAAGCCTCATTCTAGATCAAACAATAAGTAGCCTTGCGACCCAATAAGGAGAATGTATCCATTATCAAGCATACAGAACAAAGTGAAGGAAACAGATTTGCTCCTCCTAAGACATTCATGGTATCTTTCCCCAACAAATATAGGGAGACTCGAAAGGGGGTGTGTGATTCAGAATTGATAGATGACATTAAAGATGATCAATGGTTGTCTAAGGGGGATGGTTGGGAGATGATCTTTTGGATCATATTGATGTTAGATGTATCAACCAATCATTGGGCAACAAAATTGGGAAAACCAAAAGAGGAATAAGTAGGAAATATAATCGCCAAAGGAGGGAAGATGAAGCCATGAAAAAAGGTATGATTAGTGTTGATGGTTTTCTTAAGATGACCAAGGGAACTACAACCTCCCTTGGGGGAAAATGAAGATTCTAATTTGGAATGTCAGGGACTTGTCTTCCCTTAACAAGAAGCCCTTATTCAAATGCTATTTATCAAAATATGAGGTAGATGTCATTCTTTTGTGGGAGACCAAATTCGACAAAGAGATGGAGCTTCATTTTACATAGTATTGTAGAAGATGGGTAGGGACTTTTCAAGAAGCAAGGGGAGAATCAGGAGGTCTTGGTACCCTAACGAATTCCATTTTTTGTCGCTTCTACTTGAATGAGTTAGAAGACAATTGGATGCTAGGAATTCTCACATTCACAAAATATGGGATTTTTTTCATATTATCAATGTGTATGCTCCGACAAGGATACAAGAGAAAGAAGATATTTGGAACATTCCAAGTGAGAAATTGGATGCAATGGATAAAGATAATACAATCATTAGGGGGGACTTTAGTGCCATATTAAACTATAAGGAGCAAAGTGGAGGGGTTATCAAACTAAGAAGGCCCGTGTCAGATTTTGAAGACTTCATTGTGAGCAATATCATTATGGATATTATTCCCTCTAATAGAATATTCACATGAAACAAGTGAAGTAAGGGCTTCTCAAATATCAATGAAAGGCTTTATTTATTCCTTGTAGGGAGTCTATGAATCGAGAATAACTTTAATCTTTCATCCAACATTTTACCATTCTCTCTCTCTGATCATTTTCTAGTGATCATGTATATCAATCTTCTAGAGTCTAAGAGAAAAGTTTATTTGAAATTACAATCTTTGTGGTACATGGATGAATCTCTTATTATCTAACTAGAATCTTGGTGGAAACTATTGGTTGTGGATTATTCCCTTTGATATTCAACTTGCAGATTTACACTTTGATGGATAATATAAAAATCTTGACTCTATCACCACTCCAAAGTCCACAAGGAAGGGGACCAACTGACAAGGATCAAAAGATCCTTCTTCACTTTGAGCTTCAATGCTCAAGCGGGTGTACCCTTGACTCACTTCTTCAAAGGAGTCTTAAAATGATGTATACTATACTCACACAAGTCTAAAAGGTTTATCAAATGAATGTTTATGTTTGTGGTTGTTAACCATGAAACTTCAAGAGAAAAGACCAGTGCCTTATCCCAGGGCTAAGAGTCACCCAACTATATACTTCAACTGAACACCTCAAATCAAACATAATGGAAACCAGGGTAAGTGCTTTGCCTATTACCCCTTTCCCTCAAGCACAAGGACATCAAATTCTACACCTAGCTATAAACTCACTGAATTCACCTAAAAGGCTTTAATCCTAACTTTGTTAGAAACTTAGAGATGAATTCAAAATACTCTTTGTTCACCATACATTAACACACTTTGTGATATTAACATATATGAGCTCAGAGACAAGCAAGAAGACATACACAAGATACAAGATTGGGATCCAAGAATGTTTTCATTAACAAATCCAGAATCAGCATACAATTAACATGACACAAAGCTGAGAAAAAGACACCAAATCAGACCTCTATCAGTGTATTACAGTCAAAAACTAGGGACCAAAAGCAATAAGATTTCAGAACCCTTACAAAATCCAAAAACTCTCTAACTTATACCCCCTAGTCATCTTGAAAATTTGCAACAAGCTACGGATCACTAGGGTTAGAGCTTCAACCACCCAACCTGCAGGAAACGGTCACAAAAATAATTGAAACACTCCTCGAGCCAAGAAAGTCCTTTGCCAGGTACAAAACCTCCTTTGCAATTAACCGCATAGACCCTGGACCACACCGCAAATAGCAAACTAGTCATTTCTCACTGAACAGGGTCACTTCTGCATTGAAAACCAGTCCTTTCTAGTCGCTGGAAACCCTTTGGAAAATTTGAATTTGAAATCAAATGGCTACATCCTTGGTGCCCAGCACATCGATGGTCCTCATTCATGTGGAGATCAACTTTATATCCCTGTCGTTAGATCTATCTCCCTTCGCGGGCTTTGCAACTCTAACTCATCCAGGCACCTTGGGTTTCATTCAGCGAACTGGTGACAAAGTGTTTCTTAGTTGCGGAATGAAAATCGTAACTCCGGTTAGTCTCCATGAACACACAACTACACTTGTTAAAATAGCCCTCTTTAAGTCGTCAGGTGAACTAGCGACAAAAGCATTTCACCAGTTCATTGAAAACATTCTGCCTCCACTAAAGAACTTAGCGACCTCGCGACTGTTATTCACCAAGTCTCCAAATGAATTAGGGAACCACCAAATCATCACGAGAATGAGCAACAAGCTAGAAATATATCGGCACCACCAAATCTTTCTTCACTCTGCCATTAACTCAGTAACCACGATGCATGATGCCACCTATCACAACACCATTCACAGAATACCGCCCCATCACCAACACCAGATCCATGCACCACAAGCCTTTGAAAATGAATGGCTGGCATAAGATCTCATGGCTCTGACAAATCCCATGAGAACTTATGCCAGCCGTAGGATCCATCCTCGCCACAAACCCCACTGACAACGGCCCCACATTTAACTCCGCAACTGCGATGCCACCTCAGTGCCTACCAGCCAATGAAAACCAAACACATCACCCCACCTGAAAAATGGAATAAAATCTGATAGATGGTGCATGATCACAAAGGCTTAGAATATTCCTTACAATCATACGCTGACTGTTAGATTAAAGCTTCAACGTGGGCACCTCTGACAAGCCAACCCATCACCACACAGACCAACATTAAGATGCCAACTTAGATCACCAGAACTGCCACCGCAACCATCACCACACTACCATGGACACGTGGTAGGTGGTCGCATGATTGCATGTCAGAGAAGTTTGACATGCAGCCATGCGACAGCCAATAAGAACGTGCCAAATCATTGCCCTCGGGACCACACCAAAGAAGCCTCACCATTCAGAGGATCAGAGGGTGGGTGCATGATTGCATGGGGTAAGAATATTCCATGCAATCACACGTTGACCGTAGATCTTTGATCTCTGACACCGGGCAATGAAAAGAATTGGGAGCCCCCGAACCAAGCGTTGAGCATTGAGTGACTACGTGACTAACCACCAGCCAAGTCATTGGAGGTTAGTAGATAACCACCAACCTTTCAAAGATCATGCGACAAAAGTCACCGAGTCGCTGGATGTCAGCCGCTTAACCGCTAGAAATGCGAGATCAATAGATAACTGCTAGTCGCCAGGTCGCTGAATGAAGAATAAACCGTTAGACAGCCGAACCAAGAAAAGAGTCGGGACCACACGGATAGGTGGCAGGCGGTCGCATGATCGCATGTCAGAGAAGTCTTACATGTGGCCATGCAATAGCCCATTAGAGAAGAGCCATTGCAAACTGGGGCCCACCACCGTCGCACTTGCACACTTAAGGAAAACACAACAAACAAGAAATAAGTGCGGGGTCAAAAACAAACAATGTTTTCGACACGAAGAAAGACCGAAAACACACAGAGCTTTTGACGCTAAAGGATAAGCGCACAAAGCAGGAAGCACAGGGTCAAAAACAACGTAGTTCAAAAACACACACAGATCGAAAACATCATGGACTTTTGTAAACACTATGGGTTTTCGACACTGAGGCAGATTTTGAAAATAATTCTAGTAGGCTTAGAATTTTGAATAACTTTCAGGATTTTGTGAACTTAGAGATGCATTTTGGACCAGGGCAGGGTGACAACATGAAGAACATAGGGCAGGACACATTGAAGAACACTAGCAAGGAAAACAGGCCGTTTTCATAAGGTTTTGCAATGACAAAAAATCAGCCTAACAGAAACAAAGTGATATTTACTGTGGTATGTTTAGTTTTCATTTTGTTCAAAGACTTAGTTTCATTAAAAAGAAACTTGAAGTATGGAATAAGGAGAATTTTAAAAACATTTTTGTGGACAAGGCCAAATTTCAAGATGAATTAAACACCCTACCTGAAAAAGATCATAGAAAGAGGGATTTTTTCAAAAGATTTCTTATTAGAGAAAAAATTGATGTCAAAATTATCAAAGCTTTTGATCAGAGAGGAATTGTATTAGAACAATAAAGCCTAGGAGAACTGGCTACTGGATGGGGACTTGAACACCAAGTTTTTCCATGCCACCATGAAAATGTAAAAGGTAGAAAACAATATTTCAATAGTCAAAATGGATTAGAGCAATGAGTATGAATACATGAATAGTATTGGGGAGGAGGTAGTAAGTTTTTTCTAATATATTTTGTGTTGCGGTGATCTTCCTAACAAAGAAAAATGGGATTTAATACTTGAAGCAATTTCAAAATGAGTTACAAATGATAATATTAGAATGTTGAATGAGAAGTTTACTATCGAAGAAATAAGAACAACAACTTTTCACTTTAATCCATCCAAAGCCTTGGGTCTTGATAGTATACTAGATTTATTCTATCGTAGATGTTGGTCCTCTATAGGTCAAGATATAGTTAATTTAACTGGAGACATAAGGAAGAATAGGAAATTTGTGCATTATTTGAATAATATGGCCCTATCTCTCATCCCCATAAAGGAAATATGAGAATATATCACGAACTATAAACCCATCACACTCTACAACACTCTATATAGAATTATTTCTAAATCATATGCCAATAGACTAAAGAAACTCATGCAAAAACTTATTTTGGAAGAACCAAATGGGTGTAAACCAGGAAGAAGTATTTTGGATAGTATTATTCTATCTTCAAAGACTATGCATTCAATAAAATTTGAGTAGCTGAGAGGTATAGCCATTGAACATAATGTGTCCACGACATATGATAAGATATGCTGGGAATTCCTTTTTTTTTTTGTCTTAAGATAATTTGGTATCTTAGAGCATTGGATAGGTGTTATTTAAGTTATTATATATACTCCTAGATTCTATTTAATGGTTAATGGTTCAATGTATAGGTTCCTGAAGGGAGAAAATGAGACCTATCAAAGGGATCCTATATCTCCCTTTTTATTTGTTTTAATGTCAGAGACTTTAGGAAGGCTCATCAAACACAAGAGGATAAAAAAAGTTTGGAAAGGGGTCTTGGTAGTTAACAACATGGATCCTATCACTCACTCATAGTTCACTTATGATACTATCTTATTTTTTGAAGCATCTATTTCAGAGGTAGTGGCCATTAATACAATTTTGGACCTTTATTTTGAGGGGTCAGGACAGTAGATGACCAAGTTTAAATTAGAGATTTTTTTCTTTAATACTAACAAGTCTTTATAGAGGAAGCTTGCAAGGATACTTGGATTACACATATTTGAGCTTCGATCCAAATACATAGGTCTCCTCTATTTGTGGGAGGAAACAAATCTGCCTTATGGGAAGACATGGTTTTAACAAATACAATTTTAAAGTTGCTTCATGGAAAAACAAGTGGTTGTCGAGAAGAATCACTATGATTTGAGATATGTTTTCTATTTTCCAATGTCATTTTGTGATTCAAACTATCTAGTAGGACTATGACCAATATAGAAGGGATACTTAATAAATTTCTATTGTCTAGAGAAAAAGAGAAGAAAAATATTCTACTTATCAAATGGGAGCATGTTTGTCTTTCCAAGGTAGATGGTGGTGTTGATTTTGTTGGTGTTCTTTTTTCCCAAAGGTCAGATTGACGTTAGGATTGACAAGGCAAGTGTCACATTCACTCAACACTCCAAATTTGACAAGGAAAAAGGTCAACTGACAAGGATCAAAGAGAAATCTTTCTACACTTCGAGCTCCACATCACTCAGGTGGGTATACCTCATCTGCACACACATACAACTTATGTCACACTACATGCCTACAAGTAACTGATTGTGGAATGGTTCTCAAACCCTTGTAGGTATCTTGTGCCTCAATGAAACCAAGATCTCATGCAATAGCCCTACTTGCATAGAGTGAGTATGAAAACCAGAGACCTATTTCTAACAACATGAAAGGGAAAGGGTGGAACTTAATGTAAATGATCTAATGATAGATTTGAAAGGACCCCTGAGATACCCTAAGTCCCTCATAGACCAGTGCCTTGTCCAATGGGCCACAGAGTCAAATACCCTATTGCAATAGATAGCTATGAAACAAGAAAGCAATAAATTCAATGCGTTGATGCCTAACATCAATCACACACCATGACCAAACCTCACTTCAACAACCCACCTATGTATTCAAGTATGTTATTACCCATCCAAAGGCTTTTAACCCTCCCCTTAGAATAGACCTATAAACAAATAACACATTAACTAGCATCCACTGGAAGACAAGCATGACATATCTTTGACACCTCAGCTCATACATACATGAAAACTAATCCTAAACCAGTTATCTCTGCGAAGACAACTCCATTTGCAAACACATAGGAAATGCAAATAGAAAAATCAAACACCCTTGATGTATGATTAATGAATTCATAATTTAAATGGAGATAGCTTGGTAACAGTAAGAATAAATTGAGTCCTCATACATAAGACAAATCAATTACAATATCTATTATATTCTCTGAACCAACAAAGGAAGAAAGAACACCCTATATGTAGAGAGAAGGAGAAAATCTGCAGGACAGAAGCTTTCTTGGAACCAAAAAGGAACCCTTAGGAACCAAGACTTTAGAACCCTTACTCTATCAAAAAACACATTACTTATACCCCTCGTCACCTTGGAATCCTCAAAGAGGATGCATCAAGCTTCGAGTGACTAGGGTTAGGGTTTGACTACCCAATCAATCAAAAATTACATCAGAATTTATTGCAGGGGAAGAGACACAGGCAACTTGGAGAAAATAAATCTCAAATAGATTTGCAATCATGAAAATCTGCAAGATCAACATAGTAAACCAAGGAATTGCCATGAAAACTAGTCAAATCGGCCACTTGCAAACACTTTTCGAGTACAAAACCACACTTTACGGTACAATAGAACCCCCAGCAATCGATCATGGCACCCTAGACCACACTGCAACCACTAGTGCCACCAAACAAATCAAATCTGGCCTCAAAAGAAATTAAAACCAGTCCTTTCTGTCACTGGAAATGTCTCAGGAAATTTCAATATTTGAATTTGAAATAAAACGGTCATGACAGAAGACTTTTAAAACATGACCATCGATATTGTATTTTTCCTAGCAGATCGGGTGGCTCATAGTAACTTTTAAAAATGTCTACGGGACCCCCCAACAAGTCAACTACCACCTCACCACACCAACGACCAATCAAAAGCAAGCAACTCAGCACCATAAAGTACCTAGGACCCACCGCAAAGCTTCCCCCTTTAGTGAATATCAACGGTGGGTGCATGATCGCAAGGGAGAAGAATATTCCTTGCGATCACGCACCAGCCATAGATCTGTCGGCACATCAACCTCCTTGAAAATACACGAACCCATTGACACAGTCCACCTCATCCCACCTGGACCAATGAGAAGCTACCATATCTGCTACATCTGACATAGGTCCTACTTACCTTCCCTCGATTCCAAATCGACGGCTGTCGCATGATCGCATGGCTTGGAAAGATTCCATGCGATCATACGACAACCACAGGATCAAAA
Source organism: Chamaecyparis obtusa (assembly GCA_027943335.1). Lineage (NCBI taxonomy): Eukaryota > Viridiplantae > Streptophyta > Pinopsida > Cupressales > Cupressaceae > Chamaecyparis > Chamaecyparis obtusa. Next base: position 124,882 of record BSBK01001633.1, read on the forward strand.
GGTTACTGAGATACTAGGCCCGTCTGACAACAAGTCCAACTAATCACTGATGCAACCAATGAGAAAGCACCACGGTGGCCTGACCTGGCATAGGACCCATGGCAAATCATTGTCTTGGAAGATCGGACGATGAGCGCATGATCGCGAGGGGGAAGAATATTCCTTGCAATCACGTGCCAGCCATAGATTGAAAAGAGAACAAGAGAATGGGCCCTCTGGGACAGATGGCAAGCAGTCATATGTCAGAACCCTCTGATAGCCTGCAGTCTTGCGAACTAGCGACAACCATAAATTAAAGGCTTTGAAACCTAGGGAAAAATTAACGGCGCAGGGACTTAGGACTTAGGAAAAAATTAAAGGGGACCCCGCCCGACACAAAAAACCTAACCGCGAAGATGGTAAAGTGGTGACTTTTCATTAACACATGCAATAAAAAAAATTTAAGTCACTGGAAAAAGCAACACCAAAATAGAACAGGGTCAGGGCACTTAGGTCAAATTTTGAATTTTAAGCATCCAACGGCTAGTTTTTTGAAAATTTGACAAGGGGTTTTAGGCCAGAGACCAGGAAAAACACTGTAGGGACTAGGGGAAGAGACCAAGAGCCATGAAAATTTTAACAGGTGCTAACAGATTTGAGAAGGATTGGAGCACAAAAATTGGCATTAGGGGCCAAACTTTCTTTGTCCATTTATAAATACTATCAGAAGTTATGGTATAGATAGATGAGTAAAAGATACCTCGATAGAAATGAGCCTTGTAGATTTTTCACTCTGGCTAACTTAGGGGGGAGGTCTTCTATTTAGAAATTAATTTGGGAGACTAGAAGTATTATCATAGATCATATTACTTGGAAGATTGGGAATTGAAGAGGCCAAATTTTGGAGGGATTCTTGGAATGGGGAAAGCTCCCTTGCTGACTTGTTAGATAATAATGAATGTTTAGAACATATAGAGAGGAATTTTGGAGAGCTGGTAGCAAATTATGTGATTTGTGATGATGCATTCAACTTGATGTATGGATGGAAACCATTGGGAAATTTCATGCAAGCACACATTGATGCAAAGGTACTAAAGGTTGAATTGGATAGACGTAAGATATTCTTAGTGCAAGATGAAGACAAGATTGTTTGGTGTGCATCCAAATCGGAAGAATAGTCTTAAAGAAGGGTATGGGATCCAAACGAGGAGGGAAGATCTCTTGTGGCTAGCAGTTTTATGTCGGGATAGGATTGTAGCATAAATTGCTATTGATTTTCTTTGAGATTCCCTTCATGGAAAGAAATCGACAGGTAAAAGGCTGAAGACTTTAGGCATAGAGGGTCTTAGCATATGTCCCCTATGCAATAAGAATGATGAGTCTCTAAGAATGATGAGTCTCTGAATCATCTTCTATTATTATGTCTGTTCTCAGTTACATATTTGGATTGGTTCTTGAATTTCGTACGATGGAATTCACTGAGACAAGATAACTTCGAAGATTTCTTGAAGAGTTGGCCTACCAAGGAAAGGGGCTCACTATGGGGTCATATATGGCTGGTGGGTCCTTTTATGCTGGTGTGGAAGATTTGGAAAGAGAGAAATAGTTAGATCTATAGGGAAAAGTGTAACTCATTGGAGCAAATTATTAATGACATCCAGCAAGGGATCTGTGAATTAGCGATGGCCAAAATTCATAAAAGGAAAATCACTCATTTTAGTAAATGGGATGAACATATCCAAGGCATTTCAGGCTTTCTCAGAGTGCCTACAGGATTTGGTCTACGTAATAATAATCATAAGAGGTCAAAGGTCAAGTGGTTCTCTCCATCGAATGGTTGGGTAAAGCTGAATGTCGATGGAGCAGTAAGAGGGAATCTAGCTGTAGCGGGAATTGGGTGTATCATAAGGGACAATGATGGTGTATGTTTATGGGCACTATATAGTTTTCTGGGCACAATATCAAATAACGAGGCTAAGATGGAAGCTTCGGCTAGGGGCTGAAACTTTGTGTCTCATGAAAAGGATTCCAGAAAGTGTATTTAGAAGGAGATTTAATTTTTTTGTATCAGCATGATTACAAAAGGACAAATCTCAAACTGGAAGCTCAAGCAGTGGCTACCAAACATCAATTATTGGCTAGGGTAGCTAGAGGTTTTCTCAATTTCACTTATATGTTAAAATGCAAAAAGGGCAGCTGACTATTTAGTAAACAAAGGTATCGATTCCCGTAATAGGTAGGTTGTTATAGGGGCTGAAGCTATGCGGCCATAATTAGTAGATATAGTTCTTTCAGATAGGACCTCTGCAAATTCTATGGCTACAATTTCTATGAACAGAGTTGGGGTGGGTTAAACTGTTATTTGGTTTTCGGGGCAAATGAAGGCTTTTCATCTTAATCTTTTTCAAATAAAGAGGGATGATGTCTCTGGTTAACATGTTGGGTCAGCCATGAATGGCAAAAAAATAATGGGAATCTCTGTCGATGTGGCAGTAGGTTTGAGTTAAGGGAGTACAGTCATGCTAAACATAAAAACATATCGAAGAGATAGGTAACCAATGTATTTGGAGGAAAATCATAGTATTCGGGTGGGTGTCTTGTGGAAGGAGTTTCAAGACAGTGCCCTTCAAAGCTGCTTTGGGATCTTACACAAGAAGCTATATGGAAAGGCATCCCTCTTCAATCACGGAGAAGCACTTTTACTGATGAACCTATGCAGAAAGATTTTTTATTTCTATAAAAAATTTACTCGATAGATCTCTCTCATTGTTGCTTTGGTAGCTGAAGTAGTTTTTTCAAAATTCAGGAGTCTATTTAGGCTTCAAGGAGACTGTTCAAATTAGTTTGAACTTAATAGAGGGCTTTATCCCCTTTGTGGGCTCTATCCCCCAACAAAGGTAGAGCTCCCCCAACACAAAGAGATTCATTTTTTTAATAAAATAAATTATTAATAAACATACATTAAGAAAAAGATAGACTTGTTTCCATCTTATTGATCTTAAAAAATTTAATTTGAAACTGGTGTATTAGAAATTCTAAAAGGTATTTTCCATTTCTTTTTTAATTTTTATGTTATTTTGTGTTATATATTTTTGTTAATTTTTCAATTAAAAATGAATTGCCAATGAAAGTCAATTGAAATTCTAAAATGTGGTATTTTAAATTTGATAAATCTGGTCAAAATTTAGAATATGTCTTCATTTATTATGAAGCTTCATTATCATTAACATGAATTTTTTTCTCAATGCATATTTTATAGGTGGTAAGAAAATGCCAATTAAAGAGATTTTGTTCATTAAATATTAATTTTATTAATGAGCAAGCTTTCAATCTATGTTCAAAATTGAAAATTGTGTAATGTTTAAAATAGACACAGAATTTAATAAGAATTATATTAAAAATATTTTATTATTTATTAATATTAATATTTTTGTTAGAATATAATATAAATTGTATTTATTAAAGCAAATAGAGTATTTGATGGATTATTTTAATAAATTAATATATTATTATTATTTTATAATTTTTTTCTCACTTTCATAATATTACATATACACTACCTTTCTTATCATAGGTGACACATAATTTATAATATTAATTATATCAATATTTTTAATAGGTTTCTTCATTCCTATAATAAATTTTGAAATATGTAGCAATTGCATGCAATTCAAACAAATTTTACTATTCTTCTTTAGAAAGTTGCTTAATTGTAATAATTGTTTGTGTGACCATTATCATATAAGATCATGCTTGCTCAAAATGATTGTTGAAGAGGAGCCAAGTCTACCAATAGGACTTGGAAGAAACAAAATAGAAAGTTGATGAACAAGTCGGAAATAAATTTGCATGATTTCCCTAAAGCTATTAAGAAGATTGAAAAGTGGGAGTTACCAAAATTCAAGAATGTTGTATGGACAAAAATAGTTAGGTAGGAAAAAGGGATAATGTATTAAAGAATTCAACCCTATATAGAAGCATGATGAAAAGGTTTATTTGAGATCTACAATTAAGAAAAAGGCTAAAATTTCAACTACATGATTGAGGACTAGCTCTAGTCAATTGCGATGTAAAAATGGTAGATAGAAGGTTCCTATAAACGAATGGGAAGAAAGGACTTGCACATAAGGCTAAAATTTCAAGTTGAGGACTAGCTCTAGTCAACTGAGATGTGAAATAGGTAGATGGAACTTGCCTATAAAAGAATGGGAAGAAAGGAGTTGCACGTTTTGCAACAAGAGAGATGTAGAAATTAATTTCAAGTTGAGGACTAGCTCAAGTCCACTAAGATGTGAAACTGGTAGATAGAAGGTGCCTATGAGTAATTGAAAAACAAAGCATTCCTAGAAAAAAAAAAAAGAAAAAAAAAGACTTCTATTATATATTTACATATAAAGAAAAATACATTAAATATTTCATTTCAATATTACAGAGCTCTATTCTATAGCTTCATAGAAAAGGATGCCAAAAAGAAATAGAACTAACCCCAAAAAGCATCGAATGTGCCAAGAAAAAATAAGAAGACTGTAAACATTAATTACATGAAGTTAATGATGATTGAACAACCAGCAAAAATAAAGTCTATGGAAAAAGATTTACATTTAAAACTAAATCAAAAAGTATCTCACACAATGTCCAAAGTAGATGGACTAAGCTGGAAGAAATGACTTGGCACGTGAGATAAGATAACTAGGAGATATTTTCCACAGCAAGTCAAATTGTGATATGCTATCAGGATTTAACTGTGTAGTTTTTTTTGAGTCAAACTCATTGTCCCATGATTCATGAGTAGTAGTTCACCGAACCCATCTCTCATGAGAATGAAATGGAACATAGTTGGGTTCGGTGAACCACTACTCATGAATCATGGGTCAATGAGTTTGACTCAAAAAAAACTACACAGTTAAATCCTGATAGCAATATCACAACGTGAGATAAGGCTGGAGAAAAATACGAAGGCTGTGGGTAGTTGGGATTATTCTAACACTCCCCCTTAATCACAACTGTTTCCATCTATAATGCCTAAACAATCTCTTTGAAAGACAAAATTTTATTTTCCTAATGCCTTGGTAAAGATATCTACACATTGATCTTCAGACCTGCAAAATTCCAAAAATATTTCTCCATCGTTGATTAGTTCTCTAATAAAATGATATCTTGTATCTATATGTTTGCTCCTATTTTGAAAAACTAGATTCTTGTACAATGTTATGGTTGTTGTTGTCACAATAGATCTTTGTTGCATCTTCTTGTTCATTTTTCAACTCTTTCATCACTCTTCATATCCATACAACTTGACATGATACCCCTGTTGCTACTATGTACTCTGCTTCAGCAGCTGAAAGTGTGACTATTGGTTGTTTCTTTGAAGCCCATGATACTACACCGGGGCCGAAATGAAAAACATAACCGGATGTACTCCTATCATAAATACTCCCAGCACAATCACTATCAGTATATCCTATGAGCTTGAAATGATTTAAAGTTGAATATTGAATGCCATAATTCCTTGTTCCACTCACATACCTTAAAATTATTTTCCATACTTTTCAGTGTGATTCTTTTTGAGTCTCCATGAACCTTGAAATTAAACTTACATAAAACATTATGTCTGGCCTTATGGCTATTAAATGCATAAGGTTGCCAACAAGTCTTTGATATAAAGTTGGATCAATGTTGGCTCCATCGTCATCCTTGCTTAATTTCAAACCTGTGACAATTGGTGTTGGTGTTGATTTGCAATTCATCATACTGAACCTTTTCAAAATATCACTTGCATACTTTTCTTGAGAAATGAATATTCCATTTTCATTTTGATTGACCTCAATGCCTAAGAAGTATTTCACAAGTCCCAAATTAGTCATTTCAAATTATTTTTTCATATCTCCTTTAAATAAATCAATTGATAAGTCACCCGTGAATGTCAAGTCATCAACATATAAACATACAATTAGAATTTAACATTTTTCATCCATATTTATGTACAACATAGGCTCACTTCTGCACCTATTGAAACCATTTTGTAAAATATATGAGTCAATTATGTTGTACCAAGCTCTTGGGGCTTTCTTGAGACCATACAATGTCTTTTTCGGTTTGTAGACTTTGTCTTCTTGACCTAAAATCTCATATCCGGGTGGTTGTTCCACATATACTTCTTCCTCAAGATAACCATTCAAGAATGCTGATTTTACATCCATTTGATAAATATGCCATTTGTTTTGAGCTTCTATGCCAAGTATCATTACTATCATGTCTAAACAGGCTCCAAGAGAAAATGTCTCATTGTAATCAAATCCATGTTGTTGTGAATAACCTTTAGCAACTAGCCTTGCCTTATTTTTTTGCACATCACCATTTGCATTCAACTTAGTTTTATAAACCCACTTTACTCCTATGAAATTGTTTCCTTTTGGAAGGCTCACTAACTCCCATGTTTGATTCTTTTCAATTGCACCAGTTTCTTCATCCATTGCATATACCCATTTTTCATCTTTAATTACATCTTCAAAATGAGTTGGATCATCTATTAGTGTTCATATAAAGCATAAAGAGAAATTGAATCAGCATTATTCTCACCTTCATTTTGCTCATAAATGTCTCTAATAATTCTTATTTTTTTTATCTCATCAAGCTTTCCAATGTAGGATTTGACATGTCACTTGATGTAAAACCAGTCGAATGTGGATTCAATGGTCCAGCACCTTGATTGCCACTTGTAGATGGTGTTTTATATCCACTTGTGGGAGTTCTTAATTGTATATGTGAGGCTCACCTTACACTTGATGAGGATGTCATTTGTGGACCACTTTTTTGAGCTTGAATGGGTGTGGGAGGAGTCACATTTGAAGGAGTATTTTCTAGTATTAAAACTTCATTTTCCTCTTGTGGTATGTTTGCTGTTATGTTGAATATTTTTTCTACACTTCCATCCCATGCTTCTTCTTCTATGAACTGCACATCTCTGCTAATTATAACCTTCTTTGTTATTGGATTATACAACTTGTAAGTCTTTGATTCATCACTATATCCAATAAATATGCATTTTTCTCCTTTGTTGTCTAATTTTTTCTTTAACTCATCTGGCACATGCACATATGCTACACATCCAAAAAATCTCATATGAGAAATATTATGTTTTCTTCCACTCCATGATTCTTCTGGAATCACATTCTTGACACTTTTTGTTGGACATCTAGTTATTATATAAGTTGCACAAGAAACATCTTCAACCAAATATTCATTTGACAAATGCTTTCCTTTAAACATGCTTCTAGCCATTTCCATGATTGTTCTATTTTTTCTTTCAGCTACCCCATTTTGTTGAGGTGTGTATCTCTATTGTGAATTCCATGATCTTTGAAAAATATTAGAAAATCATTTGAGATATATTCACCACCTCTATTTGTTCTCAATGCTTTGATGTATTGACCACTTTGCTTTTCAACAAGAGTTTTGAATTGACAAAAATATTCAAACACTTCACTTTTATGCTTTAAAAATTAAACCCATGTTTTCCTTGAGTAATCATCAATGAATGTCAAAAAATAAAATCTTCCACTAATTGAAGGTGTTTGCATTGGTCCACACAAGTCTGAATGAATAATTTTTAAATATTTTTTTTCCCTCATTGACTTACCCGCTGGAAATGATTCTCTATGTTGCTTTCCCAAGATGCACCCTTCACATACTCTTTCTGATTTTTCCATTAAAGGAAATCCTTTCACCATGATTTTCCTATGAAGCAAATTTACACCTCCAAAGTTTAAATGCCCAAATCTTAGATGCGAAAGCCAATTTTCATCTTTTATTTCTTCTTGAAATATTGTTTGAGTGACAACTACAAGCTCTCTTTTACCCTCTTGTGAGTTCATTGCAGGGTATGCTTGAGAAAAATCCTCATTCAAATCTAGCTTTATCTTTAAGGGAAATATTCTATTGTTTGTCATTTGAACCTCGGAAATGAGTTAATTGCTTAGAAATTTGTCTAAAATTGTGCTGTCTCCATTTTTTAAAGATACTATAAACCCCTTTCGAACAAGCTGCCTAATACTCATCAAATTATGCTTTAAACTGAGAACAAAATAAACATCAGAAATATACTTCTTCTCCCCCTTTTTAGTTAGAATGTTGATGTCCCCTTTGTTAGGAATAAGGTGTCTCAACCTTGGATAATTCCTATTCTTATTATTTGTTTTGTAAATGTATTTTTTGCAAATAATATAATTAAGTGTGAGTGTACATGTCTAGTTGGCATGTTGATGTGTCACTCCACTTGATGTGTCGGCATCTTGTGCGTAAGGAGATCATGACTGAAACGGTCATGACGGATTCCTTTGACGTGTAAGAACTATTTAAGGAATGTGCTATGACAGGTGTAAGAGCATCTTATGACTTGGGCCTATTTGGGTGCCCAATAAGAAGTGGTTGGTGTGTGTAAGAGAATATGCCAAAAATAGGTTGGTATGACAGATTCTCTTACACTTCTCTTGTGACCGTTATTTTTGGCAGATTCTATGACAAGCTATCATAGTCTATTCTAGGGATGCACACCTATTCTTGGGATTGCATGTAACAACTGTGTACATGTGGCTTTGTGCATGGGTCTTGGTGGTTGTGCCCATTTTTGGGTCCAGAGGAGTCTATAAATATGATGCTGCTCCTATGGGAGAGATATAACAGAAATTTAAGTCTTGTTGGCTTAGTCTCTCATCTTTTGAAAGAACTTGCATTGCAAGTGTATTGTAATCTTTGTGTTGAAGATAATACATTGTGCAGGTTTTGGAGTGCTGGGGTTTTTTACCGAAAGGTTTTCCCCAGGGTATATCATTGTGTCATTCTCTATTTTTCTGTATGCATTGTATGTGGTTGCAATATCTTTGTTAAAGTAGTTAACGAATTTGAAAATGTAAGGATTTATAAGAATTTTCACAATACTCTCTTATAGAGATTAGCGTAGGAAGCTATTTCTGCACCTGAATTTTCTTACACCCTTTTCCTTTGACTACCACCTTAACGCCATTCCCTAAAGTGACATCATATTTTATATTTTCAACCAAGCTCAAAAATATTTCTAAATTCCCTATCATGTGATTGCTACAGCCCGAGTCTAAAAAACATACATCTTTTTTCATTTTCTTGTGCTACATTTCATGCCAAAAACATTGTTCTTTGATCTGATTTTTTGTTTTGATTTTCTTTTGTGAAATTTGTATTTTGTTTGTTAAAATAATATTGCTTCTTCCTACATTCATTTGAATAATGCCCATACTTTTTGCAATAATGACATTGGACTTGAGATTTGTCATACCTTTGGCCTTGAGGCTGATTTTGAGTTTCATTGTGACTTGGGTATTGGCTGCTACCTCTCCACTTGAGCTTGATGGGTTGCTTCTTCTACATCTATATGAGTTTCTTCCTCTACATCTAAAATTTGTTCTTCCTCTACCTCTTCCATGGTTGATTGAAACGTGTGCCTTGAATGCATGCTCCAATGAAGAACTTGTTGACCTACTAAGCCTATTCTCATGAGAAATAAGAGATGCATTAAGCTTATCAACTATAAATTATGAGAGGTTCTTTATCTCCTCTATGGCCACAACTATGGATTCAAACCTTTTGGGTAAACTCCTCAAAATATTTTCAACAACTCTTCTATCTTCTAGTATCTCACCATGAAATCTAGTTTGATTGACTAAACCCGTCACTTGTGTGAAGAAAGAGTCTATTGAATCTAATTCCTTCATGAAAATTGTTTTAAAATCACTTCTTAGAATTTGTAGCTTGGTTTTTTTCACCTTTGCCATTCCTTGGTATGTTGTTTGGAGGATATCCCATGCTTTCTTGGACTTAGTTGCTTCTGCAATCCTTGGAAAAATACTCTCATGCAATGCTTGAAAAATGTAGAATAGAGCTTTTAAATCCTTCTTCTTATTATCTCTCAATAAATCATTCTCTACTTGAGTTAGAGCATTGTATGTTGCCGCATTAACTGGTTCTAGGTAAAAATTCTCTACTAGATCCCAAATTTCTTGAGAACAAAAGAGTGCCTTCATTGTTATGGACCAATAATCATAATTTTCCCAATTGAACTATGGGATTTGAGGATTTGTTAAAATTGTGCTTTCTAGTGTCACACTTGCTTGAATACCTTTGTTAGAACTATTAGCTTCTGCTAAATCTTTCCTTCAACAACTCTTGTTTGAGAAACCTTAGGCTTTGATACCATTGATTGACAGAAGGTAGAGGAATTGAAAACCAGAGCATTCCTAGAAAAACAAAAATAGAATTCTATTATATATTTGCATATAAAGAAACATATAGTAAATATTTGATTTCAATATTACAGAGCTTTGTTTTGTAGCTTCATACAAAATGATGCCAAAAATAAATAGAATCAACCCCCAAAAAGCATCAAATGTGCCCAAAAAAAATAAGAATACTATAATCATTAACTACATGAAGTTAATGCTGATTGAACAACCAAAAAAAAAAAAGTCTATGGCAAAAGATTTGTATTTAAAACTAAATCAAAAAGTATCTCACGCAATGTCCAAAGGAGATGGACTAAGCTGGAAGAAATGACTTGGCACGTGAGATAAGGCTCGAGAAAAATATGGAGTCAGTGAGTGGTTGAGATTATTCCAACAAAAAGAATGGGAAGAAAGGAATTGCACTTTTTGTAACAAGAGGGTGTGGAAATAAATTTCAAGTTGAGGACTAGCTCTAGTTAACTAAGATGTGAAATTGGTAGATAGAAGACGCCTATAAAAGAATGGGAAGAACGGAGTTGCACTTTTTGCAACAAGAGGGATGTGGAAATAAATTTCAAGTTGACGACTAGCTCTAGTCAACTGAGATGTGAAACTAGTAGATAGAAGTTGCGTATAAAAGAATGGGAAGGAATGAGTTGCACTTTTTGCAACAAGAGGGATGCATTAATAAATTTCAAGTTGACGACTAGTTGTAGTCAACTAAGATGTGAAACTAGTAGATAGACGCTGCCTACAAAAGAATGGGAAGAAAAGAGTTGTACTTTTTGCAACAAGAGGGATGTGGAAATAGAATGGCATTTTACCAATGAGTGTACAACATATGAATATATTCATAGTTATTTTAAAATGACTTAAATCGATGCAAAAGGAGATTCTTGCTTAAGATTCTTTTGCTAGGTGTATCTTGTTCCCTTACACTTCTATATTTGGTAAAATTGATTAAAATGTGTTCATTTATTCATTCAATGAATATAGTCATCAAATTGGTACCTTCGTAAATACGATGTGTTTTAAGAAAAGAGTTTGGGTAAATCACGAATTCTTGAAATGTGTATTTATTTAATGTGAAGCTATGTGTATTTATAGAGTTGGTAGACCGCATTATTGACATTGATTGTGATTGAACAAAAACAACATGAATTTTATGGTGGATGGTAATTTTCATAGAAAGCATCAAAACATGTCTTTTGCCTCGGGTAAGAGGAATTCGAAGGAGGAATTTGAAACTCTCGTTAGTCCGAATTTATCGCTGCATCATTCCATCAGAAGGCACATTTAATGACATTGTCAGCTTCATGACCATTCCAAAAAAAAAAAGGAGAAAAGGTGGGTAAGAAGTCAAGACTGATTGTAATCTTGTCACTGATAGCTTGGTGATGAATGCTGACATTTTTGACAACATATTTGTGAGTTCTTTGAAGAGACAAATATTGAATTATAATTTGGAAAATATTGAAGCATCCTAACCTTACAGGAGTTTGAAGAGTTTGAGAATTCATCATTAAAATCACAAAATTTAATTACAATATAAATTTGTAACTGATTACTTATTTGTAAACAAGGACAAAAAAATTGAAAGAGAGGTGTGGGCACTTCTTGCATCAAACCACCAATGAATATTGTCACGAAAGTGGTGGCCAGTGTAAATATGAGATGTGCCTGTTATAAATGCAAAGAAATGTGTGTTTATTTAATCTAAATGTCTCTGTCATTTATTTTGAAGAAATGTGTATTTATTCAATTGGTAGAAGCCATTGGTTCAATGGGAGCGATTTTGCTATTGGATTGTGATTTTCATAGAAATATCAAATTTAATGACATTGTCAAATTTAAAAAGAATGCAAGAATTGAAATTTGAATCTAATGCTCACACTTTCAGCCTAATCATGAATGTTCTCTATTTAAAACATATGCTTTGAATCAGGTGAAGAACGTGCAAATTTAAAATTAGGTATGCAGAAATGAATAGAAGATATACGGTATGTTTCCCTTGCTCCACTCATTATAAAATCAGTGATTACTTATTAATGTCACATGGATTGTTTCTATAATATATAAGGGAGAAGAATATCCTAAGTTTAGATGGTTAACAAGTCTTAGAATTTGAAATAAATATAAATAAAGATATCATGAAAAATTTGTAAGCTCATAATGTAAAGTAAGAATTTTTTACATTCAATTGTTTGAAATAGATTACAAGATATATTCATCATTTTTTGGTTTATAGATAAGAATGCATATATCTAATTAAATTATTTTAATCGATCTCTTGAATTTTTTGATGTTACATTAGAACTTAGAAAGTTGACAGAGAAGATACCATTATAACAATACTCTCTAGCAGAATTTAGAATCAATCAAATGAAATGAACTATTAAATCTCTCTACTCTTTCAATAGTAATCAAAACATAAGAAAAAACTAAAAAAGAAAACACTACAAGAAGTCCCTACAATAGAATTTAGACTCAACCAAATGAAACATAACAACATCAATGAATGACATTAATTTGACTCACTATACAACTCACTACAATTTTAGAATACCATGTCAAGAATTTCATTTTCAGCCAACTATATTAGATAGTGGAACAATATGATTGCATATATTGTCACCTTCTGAAAATAAGTGGCACATTCTATTAAACAAGCATATTACATTATTATTTTTATTTGTTTGATAATATCCACACTTCTATATGAATTAACTTTTTCTATAATTGCATATTGATATCATGACATGTCTTGGATGAAAGAGTTCTTAATGAGTGTACTTCTTACCTGACCCTTTGTATCATCTATAAATGCATTCTCATAACTTAACTATTTCACATATTCTTATATTGTATAAATATCTAAATTTTTTTAGTTACATGTCTTATTATTGGACATTCTAATTTTTGTACCTGATTGAATGAGCTATTACAAGTTGTGCACATTTTATTTCATAAATGTTACACGATGAACTATAAGTAGTTTTAAAATGTCATATAAAAGGTTTTGTTAAGGTTTTCAAATTATTTGGAGCTCAACTCCATTGATTCCTAACTTGAGACCCTAGTCAGTTAATTCGATCACAAACTTAAACTTATTCCAATGTGAACATGCTAAGATTGTCAATCTTCAATTTTCTTATGGATCTGATTGTGTGAGTCCTTTTTCGTCAACAAGAAAATAACTATTGTAGAAGACTCAACCACCTAGAGAGAGAGAGAGAGAGAGAGAGAGAGAGAATAGGCAATTTTATATATATATATATATATATATATATATATATATATCTGTGTGTGTGTATGTGTGTGTGTGTGTGCAAGATCATGAGGGGCCAAACTATGCCCTTAAGTGGCAATGAAAAATCAACAAATCAGGGTTAGTCAACTTGCCGTGAAAATTTCAACTAGCTATGAACCTAATATCAAAAAGTTGTAAGAATAGAATCTATAGAAAATTGAATGTAGTTTCTAAACTACTAAGCTTTTTTTGAGAAAAAGTTAGTATGATTGGTGAAAAGTATAGATTTCAATGCAGTAGTACAAAAATTTTAGAAAAAAAATAAGAAGTAGGTGTATGTCTGACCACCTTAATCATAATCAAATGATAATATTTTATTATAAGATTTTATATATAAGTAGTAGACTTATGTCCAGATATGACGCATATTTGTTTGTAATTTTATTCTAAAAAAATAATTAATTATGAATATTCTGCTACAACATTTCAGAATAAAAAAACTCTTGTGTCTGACCACTTTAACTCATTCAAAACTTTACAAAATTCAAAAAAATAAAATTCCTTATAGTAGGCGAAGCATAGAATGTGACACATTTTTCGGATTTCAAAAATGTTATACCGTTTGAAAGTTATAGTCATTTTTCAATCAGTGTATAAATCAACACTTTAGAGGTAGCTCAATTAGAAAATAACTAATAATTACTTACCGAATTCAAAATTTGACAACAATTATATCGATAGAAAGATGATAATCTCCTTAAGATACCCTTTTCATTTTATCAAATTCGGGTGAAAAAAAAGTCATCAGCTACATTGTCAAAGTCTAGAACTCAGAGAAATAGGGGAAAAACACATATTTGAGACATTCCAATAGTTGACCATGTAGGTTTGGTGCACAAAGCAATACCGAGCCTAATCGGGTACCCGATATTTTTAGGGACCCGATATTTTTGGGTACTCGATATTCACCCAAATATGACGGCAAAATTTTGAATTTTCACTTTGCCTCCACGTTCTCCCTCCCATTTATCCATCCTTCATAAACTATATATTAGTTATATATTAGATATATTAAATATTATATAATATCAATTATATATTAAATGTTATATAATATATATTTTACATTAAATATTATTTAATATATATTAATATTAAAAACTATATATTAGATTATATATTATATATATATTAAATATTATATAATATACATGTTAAATTAAATATTATTTAATTATATATTAATATCAAAAAATTTATATTAGATTATATATTATATATAATATTATATATTAAATATTATATAATATACATTTTACATTTTAAATATTATTCAATATGATTCTAAGAATGAGCATGAGTCCCTATAGGGGCATAGTTGTGCCTTTTACAAGTGCCGAAAACCCTAGCTACACAGAAATGGAGGCTTTGATGAATAGTTCATTGGAGGTGGATTATAGAAGCAGAGGGCAAGAGAATCACTCTATTTCCACCGCCTGTGGCTGTGAAATGGTATCTTTCCCTTCTTTTTCAACCAAAATGCTAAATTGCAAAGGTTCTCAAAATAGATTCCGGTCACCAGTTAATTGTACCATGCCTGTTGATAATCTGGCAGCTCAACAAAGTCATTGAGAGGTTAAACAAGAACAACCGGATGGACCTTTGAACCGGCTGAAGATTATGGAGAGCAGGGAAAGGTTTGGTAAAATGAGCAGTTGTACTGGAAATTATGTAGGTGTCATAGAACTGACCGCATTAATAAATTTAAAGAAGAGATTAGTGGCGGCACAACATTATGAGGAAAGCCTTGCCGTTTTGATGGTGCTGCCCTGATATTATGAAGAACGTCTTGCCGCTTCAATGCCAAAGCCACCTCAATCTCAGACTTTCACCATTTCTTCTCATCAGTACTTTGAGATATGGCAGGGATTGCGGGCTTTTGCACAGCATAGTCCATCATAAATTCTCTATAAATCATCATGTGTTACAATATTCTACACGTTTCTGAACAACATACTTGAAGAATTTAATTTTTACCCTAATTTTGGATCCATGGATTGTCATTTTGCACTCGAAGAGAAGTTGTGGATTGCAAGAATTTGATAAATTTGGTTTATCTCATTTTCTTTCTCTTCCATTTCTAAGTAATATGATTATGTTCTTGTCCGTCTTAAATGACTTTGCCTCAAGTTAATGAATTTTTTTAGATGATTTTGTCTGAAGTTTTAATGAAATTTCTTCCATGGATGCTAATGAAATCTCTTCCATGAATGTTGATAAGATGTTCAAATTCAGAGTTAATAAATTCTATAGCTTGAATGTTCTATGTTGTAGAAGGATATTTTCATGGTTTGTGAATCATGTAATTCCTTAATAGTTTCATTCTTAACAAAATTCATAACTCGATTTTCCATAGCCAATTTTCTTCTTGATCATTGCAATATTTTTTCCTCCACTAAACATTTTCTAATCAGTTGATATACAATCACATTTTTCTCTTGGCTAATTCTCTGGGCTCGCGATTGAGACTATAGATCCATAAAAGGGTTGAAATGTGGATCTGGTGGAAGAGAAGTATTAGCAAGAAGTCATTCACTAACATTTCATTTAGGTCATGGGGACGCCCTAGGGGTCCTAGTATGCCTTATCATGCATTAGGACCCCTAGGGAGTCCCCATGACCCCTTTTGACACATTCGAATGCTCAAGTGTGTCTTAAGGGGTCCTAAGACCCCTTAAGACACACTTGAGCATTCCAATGTGTCAAAAGGGGTCATGCAAACTCCCTAGGGGTCCTAGTACACCTTATCACATGTTAGGAAACCTATGAAGTCCCCATGACCCCTTTTGACACATTGCAATGCTCAAGTGTGTCTTAAGGGGTCCTAGGACCCCTTCGGACACACTTGAGCTTTCCAATGTGTCAAAAGCGGTCATGGCGACTCCTTAGGGGTCTTAAAATGCCTTATCATGCATTAGGACCCCTAGGAAGTCCCGATGACCCCTTTTGACACATTGGAATGCTCAAGTGTGTCTTAAGGGGTCCTAGGATCCCTTTGAACACACTTGAGAATTCTAATGTGTTAAAAGGGGTCATGAGGACTCCCTAGGGGTCCTAATGCATTATAAGGTGTACTAGGAACCCTAGGGAGTCCCCGTGATCCCTTTTGAAACATTAGAACACTCAAGTGTGTCTTAAGGGGTCGTAGGACCCCTTAAGACACACTTGAGCATTCCAATGTGTCAAAAGGGGTCACAGGGACTCCCTAGGGGTCTTAGTAAGCCTTATCACATGTTAGGACCCCTACGAAGTCCCCATGACCCCTTTTGACACACTGGAATGCTCAAGTGTGTCTTAAGGGGTCGTAGGACCCCTTAAGACACACTTGAGTGTTCCAATGTGTCAAACAAGGTCATGGGGACTCCCTAGGGGTCCTAGCACACCTTATCATGAGTTAGGACCCCTAGGGACAACCCATGACCCATTTTGACACATTGGAATGCTCAAGTGTGTTTTAAGGGGTCGTAGGACCCCTTAAGACACACTTGAGCATTCCAATTTGTCTAAAGGACTCAAGTGTGTTTTAAGGGATCTTAGGACCCCTTCGGAAACACTTGATCATTCAAATGTGTCAAACGGGGTCATGGGGACTCCCTAGCATTCCTAGTATGCCTTATCATGTGTTAGGACCCCTTAAGACACACTTGAGCATTCCAATGTGTCAAAAGGGGTCATGGGTAAGAACCCTTAAGACACACTTGAGTGTTCCAATGTGTCAAAAGGGCTAATGGGGACTCTCTAGGGGTCCTAACACATGATAAGGCATACTAGGACCCCTAGGGAGTCCCCATGACCTCATTTGACATATTTGAATGCTCAAGTGTGTCTTAAGGGGTCCTAGGACCCCTTTGGACACACTTGAGCATTACAATATCTCAAAAGGGGTTATGGGGACTCTTTAGGGGTCCTACTATGTCTTATCACATGTTAAGACACCTAGGGAGTCCCCATGACCCCTTTTCACACATTGGAATGCTCAAGTGTGTCTTAAGAGGTCCTAAGAACCCTGAAGACACACTTGAGCATTCTAATATTTCAAAAGGGGTCATGGGGAATCCCCAAGTGTCCTGGTACATGTTCTCACATGTTAGGAGCACTAGAGAGTCCCCATGACCCCTTTTGACACATTGAAACATAAAAATATGTCTTAAGGGGTCCTAAGAATCCTTAAGATACACTTGAGTGTTCCATTGTGTGAAACAGGGTCATGGGGACTCCCTAGAGGTCCTAGTATGCTTTATCATGAGTTAGGACCCCTAGGGAGTCCCCATGACCTCTTTTGACACATTGGAATGCTCAAGTGTGTCTTAAGGGGTTCTAGGACCCCTTAAGAAACACTTCAGCATTCCAATGTGTAAAATCAGGTCATGGGGACTCCCTAGGGGTCCTAGTATGCCATATCACGTGTTACCACACCTAGGGAGTCCCCATGACACCTTTTGACACATTGGAACACTCAAGTGTGTCTCAAGGGGTCGTAGCTAAGACCCCTTAAGACACACTTGAGTATTCCAATGTGTCAAAAGGACTCATGGGGACACCCTCAAGGTCCTAGTATGCCTTATCATGTGTTAGGAACCCTAGGGAGTCCCCATGACCCTTTTTGAAACATTGGAACACTCAAGTGTGTGTTAATGGGTCCTAAGACCCTTTAAGACACACTTGAGTGTTCCAATGTGTCAAAAGGGTTCATGGGGACTCCCTAGGCCTCTTAGTATGCCTTATCACATGTTAGGACCCCTAGGAAGTCCCCATGATGCCTTTTGACACATTGGAATGCTCAAGTGTGTGTTAAGGGGTCCTAAAACCCCTTAAGACACATTTGAGCATTTTAATGTCAAAATGGGTCATCGGGACTCCCCATGGGTCCTAGTATGCCTTGTCATGTGTTAGGACCCCTAGGGAGTCCACATGAACACTTTCGACACATCAGAATGCTCAAGTGTGTCTCAAGGGCTCCTAGGGGTCCAAGGACACCTTATCACATGTTATGACCCCTAAGGAGTCCCCATGACCCCTTTTGACACATTGGAATGCACAAGTGTGTCTTAAGGGGTCATAGGACCCCTTAAGACACATTTCAGTGTTCAAATGTGTCAAATGAGGTCACGGGGACTCCCTAGGTCTCCTAGTATGCCTTATCATGCATTAGGACCCCTAGGTAGTCCCCATGACCCCTTTTGACACATTGGAATGCTCAAGTGTGTCTTAACAGATCATACAACCCCTTAAGAGACACTTGAGCATTCCAATGTGTCAAAAGGGGTCATGGGGACTCCCATGACACCTTATCACGTGTTAGGACCCCTAGGAAGTCCCCATGACCCCTTTTGACAGACTGGAGTGCTCAAGTGTGTCTTGAGGGGTCCTAAAACCCCTTAAGACACTCTTGAGCATTCCAGTGTGTCAAAAGGGGTCATGGGGACTCCTGATAAACCTTATCACATCTTAGGGACCCTAGGGAGTCCCCATGACCTCTTTTCACACATTGGAATGGTTAAGTGTGTCTTAAGGGGTCTTAGGACATCTTAAGACACACTTGAGCATTCCAATGTGTCAAAAGGGGTCATGGGGAATCCCTTAGGACCTCTTAAGACACACTTGAGCATTCTAATGTGTCAAAATAGGTCACAAGGACTCCCTAGGGGTAGTAGTATTCCTTATCATGCGTTAGGACCCCTAGGGAGTCCCCATGACCCCTTTTGAGACATTGGAAGGCTTAAGTGTGTCTTAAGGGGTCCTACGACACCTTAAGACTCACTTGAGCCTTCCAATGTCTCAAAAGGGGTCATGGAGACTCCCTAGGGGTCCTAGTATGCCTTATCAAATGTTAGGACCCCTAAGGAGTCTCAATGACCCCTTTTGGCACATTGGAATGCTCAAGTGTGTCTTAAAGGGTCATCAGGACTCCCTAGGGATCCCAGTATGTCTTATCATGCGTTACGACCCCTAGGGATTCCCATGACCCCTTTTAACACATTGGAATTCTTATGTGTGTCTTAAGGGGTCCTACAACCCCTTAAGATAGACTTTAGCATTGCAATATTTCAAAATGGGTCATGGGGACTCCCTATGTGTCCTAGTACACCTTATCATGTATTACGCCCCCTAGAGAGTTTTCATGACCCCTTTTGACACATTTGAACACTCAAGTGTGTCTTAAGGGGTCCTAAGACCCCTTAAGACACACTTCAGCATTCCAATGTGTCAAAAGGGGTCAGTGGGACTCCCAAGGGGTCCTAGTAGGTCTTATCACATGTTATGTCCCCTAGGGAATCCCCATGACCCCTTTTGACACATTGGAATGATCAAGTGTGTCTTAAGGGGTCGTAGGACCCCTTAAGACACACTTGTTCATTCTAATGAGTCAAAAGGGGTAATGAGGACTCCCTAGGGGTCCTAGTACACCTTATCACACGTTAGGAACCCTAGGGAGTCCCCATGACCCCTTTTGACACATTCAAATGCTAAAGTGTGTCTTAAGGGGTCGTAAGACCCCTTAAGACACACTTGAGCATTCCAATGTGTCAAACAGTGTCATGAGGACTCCCTAGGGGTCCTAGTACAACTTATCATGCATTGGGACCCCTAGGGAGTCTGCATGACACCTCTTGACACATTGGAATGCTCATGTGTTTCTTAAGGGGTCTTAGTACCCCTTAAGACACACTTGAGCATTACAATCTATCAACAGGGGTCATATTGACCCCCTAAGTGTCCCAACCTATGATAAGGCATACTAGGACCCATAGGGAGTCTGTGTGCCCCTTTTGACACATTGGAACACTCAAGTTTGTCTTAAGGGGTCCTAAGACCGCTTAAGACACACTTGAGCATTCTAATGTGTCAAAGGGGGCATGGGGACTCCCTAGGGGTTCTAATGTGTATTAAGGCATACTAGGACACCTAGGGAGTCCCGATGACCCCTTTTGACCCATTGGAATGCTCAAGTGGGTCTTAAGGGGTCTTAGGACACCTTAAGACATGCTTGAGAATTCAAATTTGTACAAAGGGGTCATACGGATTCCCTAGGGGTCCTAACATGTGATAAGGTGTATTAGGAACCCTAGGGAGTTCCCATGACCCCTTTTGTGACATTTCAATGCTCAAGTGTGTCTTAAGGGGTCCTCCCATGACCCCTTTTGACACATTGGAAGGCTCAAGTGTGTCTTAAGGGGTCCTTGGACCCCTTAAGACACACTTGAGAATTCCAATGTCTCAAAAGGGGTCATGGGGACTCCCTAGGTGTCCTAACGCATGATAAGGCATACTTGGACCCCTAGGGAGTCCGCATGACCCCTTTTGACACATTATAATGCTTTAGTGTGTCTTAAGGGGTTGTAGGACCCCTTAGGATACACTTGACCATTCCAATGTGTCAAATGGGGTCAGGGGGACTCCCTACATGTCGTAGTATGCCTTATCACATGTTAGGACCACTAGGGAGTCCCCATGACCCCTTTTGACACATTTGAATGCTCATGTGTGTCTTAAGTTGTCGTACGACCTCTTAAGACACACTTGAGTGTTATAATGTGTCAAAAGTGGTCATGGGGAATCCCTAGGGGTCCTAGTACACCTTATCACGCATTAGGATGTGTAGGGAGTCCCCATGACTCCTTTTGACACATTGGAATGCTCAAGTGTGTTTTAAAAGGTCATAGGACCTCTTAAGACACACTTGAGCATTCTAATGTGTCAAAATGGGTCATGGGACTCCATAGGGGTCCTAATATGCCTTATCAAATGTTAGGACCCCTAGGGAGTCCACATGACCCCTTTTGACACATTGGAATGCTCAAGTGTGTCTTAAGGGGACCTAAGACCCCTTAAAACACACTTGAGCATTCCAATGTCTCAAAAGTGGTCATGGGGACTAGACCCCTTAAGACACACTTGAGCATTCCAATGTGTCAAAAGTGGTCATGGGGATTCCCTAGGAGTCCTATTACACCTTATCACATGTTAGGACCCCTATGGAGTCCCCGTGACCCCTTTCAAGATATTGGAATGCTCAAGTGTGTCTTAAGAGTCTTAGAAACCCTTAAGAGACATGTGAGCATTCTGATGTGTCAAAACCAATTAGGGTTACTCCCTAGGGGTCTTATTAAGCCTTATCATGCCTTAGGACCCCTAAGGAGTCCCCATGACCCCTTTTGACACATTGGAATGCTCAAGTGTGTCTTAACAAGTCCTAAGACACCTTAAGACACACTTGAGCATTCCAATGTGTCAAAAGGGGTCATCAAGACTTCCTAGGGGTCCTAGTATGCCTTATCACGTGTTAGGACCTTTTGGGAGTCCCCATGACCCCTGTTGACACATTGGAATGCTCAAGTGTGTCTTAAGGGTTTCTAAGAGCCCTTAAGACACAATTGTGCATTCTAATGAGTCAAAACGCATCATTGTGACTCCATAGGGGTCCTAGTATGCCTTATCATACATTAGGACACCTAGGGAGTCCCCATGACCCCTTTTGACACATTGGAATGGTCAAGTGTGTCTTAAGGGGTCTTAGGACCTCTTACAACACACTTGAGCATTCCAATGTGTCAAAATGAGTCACGGGGACTCCCTAGGGGTCCTACTACACTTTATCACATGTTAGGACCCTTAGGGAGTCCCCATGATCCCTTTTGACACATTGGAATGCTCAAGTGTGTCATAAGGGGTCATAGGACCCTTATGACATACTTGAGCATTCCAATATGTCAAAAGGGGTCATGGGGACTCCCAAGGGGTCCTAGTACACCTTATCATACATTAGGACACCTAGGGAGTTCCCATGACACCTTTTGATACATTGGAATGCTCAAGTGTGTCTTAAGGGGTCCTAGGACCCCTTAACACACACTTGAGTGTTCCAATGTGTCAAAAGAGGTCATTGGAACTCCCTATGGTTCCTAACATGTGATAAGGCATACTAAGACCCCTAGGGAGTCCCGATGACCCCTATTCACACATTGGAATGCTCAAGTGTGTCGTAAGGGGTCTTAGGACCCTTTAAGAAACACTTGAGCATTCCAATGTGTCAAAAGGGGTCATGGGGACTCCCTAGGGGTCCTAACGTGTGATAAGGTGTACTAGGATCCTTAGGTAGTCCCCGTAACCCCGTTTAACACATTGGAATGCTCAAGTGTGTCGTCAAGGGTCCTACAACCCCCTAAGACACACTTGAGCATTTCACTCTGTCAAAAAGGGTCATGGGGACTCCTTAGGTGTCCTAACTCATGATAAGGCGTACTAGGAACCCTAGTTAGACCTCGTGACCCCTTTTGACACATTGTAATGCTCAAGTGTGTCTTAAGGGGTCCTAAGACCTGTTAAGACACACTTGAGTGTTCCAATGTGTTGAAAGGGGTGACGAGGACTCCCTAGGGGTCCTAATACCTGATAAGGCATAATAGGACCCTTATGGAGTCCGCATGACCCCTTTTGACACATTGGAATGCTCAAGTGTGTCTTAAGAGGTCTAGGACTCCTTAACACACACTTCAGCATTCCAGTGTGTCAAAAAGGGTCATGGGGACTCCCTAAGGGTCATAATGCATGATAAGGCATACTAGGACCCCTAGGGAGTCCTGATGACCCCTCTTGACACATTGGAATACTTAAGTGTGTCTCAAGGGGTCCTAAGACCCTTAAGACACACTTGAGCATTCCAATGTGTCAAAAGGGGTCATCGGGACTCCCTAATGGTCCTAACATGTGGTAAGGCATACTAGGACCCCTAGGGAGTCCCCATGACCCCTTTTGACACATTGGAACGCTCAAGTGTGTCTTAAGGGGTCTTAGGACCCTTTAAGACACACTTTAGCATTCCAATGTATAAAAGGTGTCACGGGGACTCCCTTAGGACCCCTTAAGACACACTTGAGCAATCCCATGTGTCAAAAGGGGTCACGGGGACTACCTAGGGGTCCTACTATGCCTTATCATGTGTTAGGACACCTAGGGAGTCCCCATGACCAATTTTGACACATTGGAATGCTCAAGTGTATCTTAAGGGGTCCTACGACCACTTAAGACACATTTGAGCATTCCAATGTGTGAAAAGGGGTCATTGGGACTCCTTAAGGATCCTAGTATGCCTTATCACCCATTAGGACCCCTAGGGAGTCCGCATGACCCCTTTTGACACATTGGAATGTTGCTATTTTTGTACACATCACATATAGACATTCCCCTGATAGCACAAAAGATGAGCAAAAGATAATCAAAGAGTACCATTTTTATATGAGCGATGACAAGTGTCACTCTAATGAGCTTGTTGAACATTGTTTCTAGAACTATTTTGACTTCTTGCAGGAAAATGGTATTGCTATGGATAGGCATCTCATTTGGTCAGATAATTGCACCGGTCAATTTAAGAATGCTAGAATGTTTTATTGGTTGTGTAGAGTGCATGTGGAGAGAGGTGTACCTCATATTTGGAGTTTTTTTAAGTCAAGGCATGAGAAAGGGGAGCATGATAGAGTAGGTGTGTGTGTGAAGAGAGTTCTAGTTAAGGAGCAATTGATGATTTCATGTGTTGTACTTCTTGATGCTCATACTATTGTTGATTGGTGTACTTTAGCATTGTCATAGGGGGGGACTCTTGATTCTATAGTGCATAGATTATTTTGGTTGGTTGAGGAGGGAACTATAGGAGATAGATTGGATTGTCAAACAATGAAAGACTCTTAAAAAATGCATTCATTCTGAAGCTCCAATAGTAGTACATGGACCATTTGGACACGAGAGTTGGCTTGTTTTTGCCCCATGTGTTTTTAGTATGATTGGGATCATTGTGAGTCAAGTGAGTGGGTGGATACATGGGTTCCATAGTATCTAACTCATTTATCTTTGACACTATAAGAAATGATGACATGGACACTTCAATTGACTATGACCATCTTTTAGATCTTCTGAAGCTAGGAGATGATTTTGCATTGGTTGCACCATAGGGGAATGATGAGAGGTTAGATTTTTGGTTAGCATGTTGTGTACAAGGTAAATAAAATATTGTACAACTGATGAAAGATGGTGATGGGTTCACATATCCTACTATTTTAGTTGTTGTTGTGGGAACATGGCTGCGAACATACATGATTAGAAAGAATGGAGTTCCCACATTTGAAGACTATGAGAAGCACAAAACTATTCTCATGTATTCACACCTTGTTATAGAAAAAAATGTCAAGTTCTCAAAGCATCAAGGAAGAGAAAAGACAAAAGAACTTTGGACTATTACTACTGCTGATCATGAAGCACTATTGGAGACTTTGAAGCAAAGAGATGACCCTTCAGGAACACTTGACTAGGTAATAAGTTAAGTTAGTGCATTGTTTTCTAAGTTTGTTAAGCTTAATTTCAATATATTAATTTGACCTTTCTTAGATTATATTTTGAGTCAATAAACTTGGTTTTGTATGTGGATTGTAACTTGTGTAGGAGCACCTATGAAGATGCCTACAGTCACCATGGATCCAATCAGAGATAGAAGGACAAAAGGATCCTTAATGGTTAGTTGAGATCTTTTGAAGCCTATAATCACAATTTGTAACAATAAATTTGATTTAAAAGTTAAATGTCCTAAAACTCTTCATAAGGACTTATGACCAAAATCATGTATGGGTTTATAGTAGTGCCAAGAAGGGATCTTGCATGTCATATACTTATGTCATTTGCATGGTTTGAATTCTTACATGTTTGATTGTTGTTTCTAATGCTTTAAGGATACTATTTTTAATCATTTCAAAAAATCTATAAAAGTTAAACCTCAAACATAATAAGCTCCACATTTCAAATTTCACAAGCTTAATCATGATTAATTTCACAGTTCAAATTTCAAATTTACCACTAACAATTAGTTGAAAGCGGCTCAATAATGTATCTTTCAAACCGGTAGTGATCTTCCATGGTTCATATCTCAAACCTCATGATAGGTATTGACAAACCGTTAGGTGATACAGGATCATGTTTCTAAGGTCTACAATAACCTCTCTCAATTTTGGGTGATTCAACTTCATTTGCATTTGGCAAGGTGATCTCAGTTGATGCCAAAATTTGTAGTGAGGGTCAGTTGAAAGTGGGCCAGTAGCATTTCTTTCAAATCATCTGACCTAACATTGAACCATCTACTCCATCAACTCTAGTTGGCTAGGTAAATGCTAATGACAACCCCATTCTTCCCACAGTGTCACCGGAACACTCGTGACCACGCTCGACCCAAGTGACCCCAAGGTGCACTAAGCACGATTGGGCAGCGATCTTCCGGGGCTCGTATCTCAAACCTCGTGAGAGGTATTGACAAACCATCACATGCTGTGAGATCATGTTTTTAAGGTCTACAATAACCTCTCTTAGTTTTGGGAGATTCAACTTCATTTGCATTTGGCAAGGTGATCTCAGTCGATGCCAAAACTTGTAGTGAGCATCAATTGAAAGTGGCTCGGCAGCGTATCTTTCAAACCATCTAACCTAGAATCAAACCATCTACTCCATAAGCTTTGGTTGGCCAGGTAAATGCCAATGACAACCTCATTCTACCCACAGAGTCATCAGAACACTCACGACCACACTTGACCCAAGTGACCCCAAGGTGCACTAAGCATGATTGGGAAGTGATCTTTTGGGGCTCATATCTCAGACCTTGTGAGAGGTATTGACAAATCATCAGGTTCTATGGGATCATTTTTTCAAGGTCTACAATAACCTCTCTTGGTTTTGGGTGATTCGACTTCATTTGCATTTGGCAAGGCAATCTCAGTCGATGCCAAAACTTACAGTGAGGGTCAGTTGAAAGTGGCTTAGCAACGTATCTTTCAAACCGTCTGACCTATTATTGAACTGTCTACTCCATTGGCTCTGATTGGCTAGGTAAATTCTAGTGACAACCCCATTCTTTCCATAGAGTCACTAGAATGCTCGTGACCATGCTCGACCCAAGTGACCCCAAGGTGCACTAAGCATGATTGGGAAGTAATCTTCTAGGGCTCATATCTCAGACCTTGTGAGAGGTATTAAAAAACCATTAGGAGCTATGAGATCATGTTTTTGAGTTCTACAATAACCTCTCTTAGTTTTGGGCGATTCGAATTCATTTGCATTTGGCAAGGTGATCTCAATCAATGCCAAAACTTGCAGTGAGGGTCAATTGAAAGTGGCTCAACAATGTAAACACTAGTGACAAACCATCTACTGCATTAGCTCTGGTTGGCTAGGTAAACACTAGTGACAACCCCATTCTACCCTTAGAGTCACCGGAACACTCATGACCACGCTCGACCCAAGTGACCCCAAGGTGCACTAAGCAAGATTGGGCAGTGATCTTTCAAGGCACATATCTCATGAGAGGTATCAATAAACCATTAGGTTCTACAGGATCATGTTTTTGAGGTCTACAATAACCTCTCTCATTTTTGGGTGATTCGACTTCATTTGCATTTGGCAAAGTGATCTCAGTTGATGCCAAAACTTGCAGTGAGGGTCAGTTGAAAGTGGCTCAGTAGCATATCTTTCAAACCATCTGACCTGGCATTGAACCATCTACTCCATTAGCTCCAGTTGGCCGGGTAAATGCTAGTGACAACCCCATTCTACTCACAGAGTCATCGGAACACTCGCAACCACGCTCGACCCAAGTGACCCCAAGGTGCACTAAGCATGATTGGGTAGTGATCTTTCAGGGCTCGTATCTCAGACCTCATGAGAGGTATCAAAAATTTGTTAGGTGCTACAGGATCATGTTTTTGAGGTCTACAATAATCTCTCTTAGTTTTGGGTGATTCAACTTCATTTGCATTTAGCAAGGTGATCTCAGTCAATGCCAAAACTTGCAGTGAGGGTCAGTTGAAAGTGGCTCAGCAACATATCCTTCAAACCATCTGACCTAGCATCAAATCATCTACTCCATCAGCTTCAGTTGGTAGGTAAACACCAGTGACAACCCCGTTCTACCCACAGAGTCACTGGAACACTCGCGACCATGCTCGACCCAAGTGACCCCAAGGTGCACTAAGCATGATTGGTAAGTGATCTTCTGGGGCTCATATCTCGGACCTCATGAGAGGTATCGACAAACTGTTAGGTGCTA
>BSBK01001633.1:157500-220000 GCA_027943335.1 Chamaecyparis obtusa
AGAGCTACAATATTCACCTCATGAGAATGAGGGAAAGAAGAACTAGCCTACAATCACCAAAGGTGAGAGGCATATATAGAAAATCTAAAGAATCTGCATTGAAGTCCACTACTTCACCAAGAATAGAAAATTCTGCCACTAGGACCATGATCACATCACTCTAAATTCAAATGCCCAATTCCTGAGAATCTAGGGGATGAAAAAAGTGGGGTCCCTAAAATAGATAGTCAAAAGGGAGACCAAACCCACTAACTCATGCTATAATTGATAATCTGACAGTGGCTTATAAGAACACCAGGGTATGTGCAAGATCATGAGGGGCCAAAAAGTGGTGATGGTCAGTTCAAAACTTTGACAATGTAGCTGACGGCTTCCTTTTTCACCTGAATTTGATAAAACGAAAGGTATCTTAAGGAGATTATCAGCTTCTATCGATATAAATTGTTGTCAAATTTTAATTTGGTAAGTAATTATTAGTTATTTTCTAATTGAGCTACCTCTAAAGTGCTAATATATATACTGATTGAAAAATGACTATAACTTTTAGACGGTATAACATTTTTGAAATCCGCAAAATGTGTCACATTCTAGGCTTCACCTACTATAAGGAAAAAAGAAAAAAAAATTAAATTTTGTAAAGTTTTGAATGAGGTTAAGGTGGTCAGACATGAGAGTTTTTTATTCTAAAAATGTTGTAGCAAAAAATTCATAATTAATAATTTTTTTGGAATAAAATTACAAAAAAATGTGTGTCACATCCAGGCCATGAGTCTACTACTTATATATAAATCTTATAATAAAATATTATGATTTGATTATGATTGAGGTGGTCAGACATACACCTACTTCTTATTTTTTTCTTAAAATTTTGTACTACTGCATTGAAATCTATACTTTATCACCAATCATACTAACTTTTTCTCAAAAAGGCCTAGTATTTAGAAACTACATTCAATTTTCTATAGATTCAATTGTTACAACTTTTTGATATTAGGTTCATAGCTAGTTGAAATTTTCACGTCAATTTGACTAACCATGATTTGCTGATTTTTCATTGCCACTTAAGGCATAGTTTGGCCCCTCATGATCTTGCACATACCCACCACTTGTAAAATATTCATACAATAATAGGAGCAATGACTTATAAAATTAAAAAACATAACCCCCACTCACTAAAAATGTGGATCTAAATACATTTCAAATATGCTTTCCCCTTTTTTAGGGTTGAGAGTGTTTTTGGCATGCCTGGTGGGACAAAGACTTAGTGAGTCTGATTTCCTAGAAAATTTTATGCAAGTTATTATGTGGTATGAGGAGTAATGGTGTTTTGAGATCATACCTAGTGACTCTAATGGTGTTTCATGCACATCAGTATATAAGCTTATGAGTGGGATTCAACTAGGTAGAGTAAGAATCCTTTTGTGTATGCAGAGCTACAATCTGTCAAGAAGAAGTCTAAAGCAGCCCAAGCTAGTGCATCAAAATCTGCAAATCTTACTCCCAAATCTACCCCTAAGCCTACTCACATTCCTACAAGTGCTTCACCAATCTAGTCAATACACATATTACTACCCATACAAGCAACCCCTGCAATTCAAGTTCCCCTAAATCCTCCAATGGCTCAACCCAGATTGCATCCTTTTGTAGCTTTCAATCAAGGTAGTCCTTTGAATTTGCAGCAGCATGATGAAATACCCATATCAACCCTTAAGAGCTTGCCTATGTTCACAGGAGAGGATCAAACCTCAACCATTGATCATATAAGAGATGTAGCATCCCTTTGTGCCCTGCATAATATAACCCAGGATAATGTGGCCGTGAGGTTGCTAGCAGCCTCTCTCAAAGGCAAAGCATTGCAATGGTTTAGAAGCTTAGTAGTTGGTTCCATAGCTAATTGGGATGGGTTGGGTTAGGCCTTGACCAATCAATTCGAAGATAAATCAGACCATCTCTCGTTGGTTGAACATTTAACTACTATCAAAAGAGCACCTCAAGAATACATGATGGATTTTAATTTCAGATTTCAGAGGACATGGAATAGAATACCAGCTACAGTTAGACCTTCAAGCCAGCATGCTTTCTTGTATTATCTAAGAGCCCTTAACATTGATATCTCTGTTATGATCCAATCAATGGGTTGGAATAATCTACCAGCAACATATGATCTTGCCATAAGAGCTAAAAATAGTCTAATCCAAGCTAGAAAGATAGCCCCAAGGCCCCCAATGCCTATTTTCCTAGAGCTTCATCCTGTTCTTGAAGTAATTCCAACCTTGGAATCTATTCCACCTCTCCGAACTCCTCCTCAACAAGTTTCTAACCCAGTTGTGAATCAATCCCAAGAGCTGACTGAGATTAAAAAGGCCTTGCAAACAGTTACTAATGAGCTGGTTAGTCTAAAGAAGCAACAGTCCCAACCTTACCAGCAACCCTATCAACAACCTTATCAGCAGCCTTATCAAAATCATTACCAGCAGAACAAGCCCCAATACCAGCAAGGCCAGCAAGTTCAAGCAAGAAGTTATAACCAAAAGACTAGCTAGCCTTATAATCCTAACATTCCTAGTGCTTCTAGGGAATTGGTTCCTATAGCCCAGAATAATATAGCACAAGATTATCTATGGGGTTGCCTATGCAATCAACAAAATATCCAAGGGATGTGTCCTAATGGCTATAATCAGGCCCTCATGGTGCAAAACAATGTGACGATGCCATAGGAGATAGTTCAAGAGCCAAAGGTTTAGCAAGGTCTAGTTGTTACTACAAATGAAGCCCACACTCCTGAGGCAGCATTGGTGAACTTTCAGAAGGAAGATTTTTGTGGAGTGAATTTTTTAGCAAGTGATAACCCAAGCTATATCCCAATTACAACCAACACAAGGTCTAAAAAGAAAGCTATGGAGGTTGAACAAGTGGCCTCTCCCAATCAACAAGCTCTTGTTGTGAATCCACAACCTAAAGCAATTCAAACTCCAGTTCTAAACCAGTCAAAGGAGGCTAAAGAACCAGTTAGGGTAGCTACACAGTTGGTGCCTACACAAATAGAGGTTGTTGTACCTAAAGGACATCCTAGAGCAAGTTTGGGATCCTTTAATATTGTGGAACAAATGAAGAAAACCTCTATCAATGTGCCTTTAATGGACACCCTGGTGAATCCTGGACAAAAGGAGCCGATACTGAATGAACTAGCTAATATTTCACCAAATCAAGAGGCTCTTTTGGAATAGCCTAGGGTCCTAGTAGCTGAGACATCTCAAGTGGAGCAGCACAAAGAAGAAACTAGCTCATAGCCTATTGTTGTCCCACAGGTTAAGCCTCCTCCTTTCTGTGTAACTCTTATTGTTGGGGATCATTTAGTTCATAACTATATGATAGATTTAGGGGCAAGTAGTTTTGTGATTTCTAAGCAGCTAGCAGATCTACTAGAGTTACCTTATGATCCAATAAACAAGCTTGTTGTTCAGTTGGATGGGTCATCAGTTAATACCTTAGGAGTCATAAAAGACCCGAGTCTCACTCTTCATGAGTGTCCTAATTTCTCTATTCCCCAAGATGTCTATGTCATAGATCTGCCTCCTCATTTTGCTATTTTTCTAAGCAGAGAGTTCACTGCTAGGATAGGAGGATATCTCTTAGTTGAATGGTCTCACCTATATTTTAGAACTAGATATGGAACCAAGATCAGAATTAAGTCTGAAGCTTTTGAAAAAACTCATGTTGAACCATACACTCCAACCCCTACAAATGCTAACCTGATGTATCATGAGAAAGAGTCAAGTGATTCTAAATCTGAGACTAGTGACGAAAAGATTCCTAATATTGCTTTAGATGAGTGGGCTGAGAGAAATTTAGAAGAAGATGACCATTTCAGAAATATGGATATTTTTGGTATTGGAATGTTTATCATTCATGAGGGAGATGTTGTAATACCAGAGTTGATTAATAAAGAAGATAAACCCTCTGCCAGTCATAATGAGGACTTGTGGAAACTTTCTTTAATGGGGCCAGAAGCAAGGTAGGTTCAGGAGGAGGGGTTGTTGTAATTTCTCCAGAAGGACAAAGGTATTACTCTGTAGTTCATTTTTCTTTTATTTGTACTAACAATACAATAGAGTATGAGGCATTGATTCATTTTTTAAAATGGGCTAGACAAAGAGGAATCAAATGCCTAGAAGTTTTAGGTGATAGTGAGTTAGTGGTCAATCAAATTTGTGGCACTAACCTCACAAAGAATGATACACTTAATTTGTATAAGCACAAGGTTTGAGATTTAATAGAAGATTTTAATGCTTTTAATCTGATTGTTGTTCCAAGAAATCAAAACAAATAGACAGACAAGTTGGCTGCTATGGGAGAAAAATTTGACATTTCGAGAGGTGTATCAGATCCTAATTCTTAGCATGTGAAGGACCTGGTAAGACCATCCATACCAGATAATCAAGTAAGCTGGCAAATTTTTGAAAATGATGAACAGATTTTCAATTTTCTTATTGAAGAAGTTGAGTTCTCTAAAATGAACCAGAGAAAACATGCTCATCAGTATGGTGACCAAATGTTATAGTTGAAGGGTAATAGACTACCTAAAGGATTGATCACACTTGAGTCTGTATTTAATGTTGATGATCAACTCAGGGGAGACAAGGCCAGTATGACTGTCAAAGAAGAACACTACTAGCCTATGGAGGTTCTTAAGGACAAATACATTAAGCTTGGAAAGGTATGCACACAACCAGAACAACAAGCCTTTATTTCATTATGTCAAGAATATAGTGATATTTTTTCATGGGAATATTATGACCTAAAAGGATTTGATCCTCACTTAGCCTAGCACACCATTGAACTAGAACCCCATGCCAAACCAGTGAGATAGAAACAAAGACCTATCAATCCTAAGTTAGAAGTCTTGATGAAAACAGAGTTGAGAAAGATGATTGAGGTCAATATTATCTTTCCCATTAAGCACACCTCCTGGGTCTCAAACTTAGTGCCAATTAGGAAAAAGAATGGTGAAATCTAGTTGTGCGTGGATTTCAGAGACCTTAATAGGGTTTCACTAAAGGATCATCACCCATTACCATCTATGGAGAAAATTTTACAGTATGTTTCAGGATCTGACAGATTTTCTTTGTTAGATGTCTTTTCTGGTTATAACCAAGTCCTAGTTAGAGAAGAGGGTCAATACAAGATAGCTTTCACTACTAAATGGGGCACCATGGCATACAAAAAGATGCCATTTGGGTTGTCAAATGCTGGTGCCACATTCCAGAAAGCTATGGAGATGGCTTTTGCTGGCCTAATGAACAAGTTTGTTCTGGTATATCTGGATGATATAACCATTTTCTCAAAAGATAGAGGACCACCTAATTCACCTAAGGCGGATTTTTGAAAGATGCAGAGAGTTTGGAGTCTCACTAAATCCCAAGAAATACATTTTTGTTGTTCATGAGGGTAGAATATTGGGACACATTATTTCCAAGTAGGGAACAACTATTGACCCTGAGAGGGTGAAGGCCATTCTAGCTCTTCCCCTGCCATCTCACAAGAAGGGATTATAGAGTTTCTTGGGAAGGATCAACTTTTTGAGAAGGTTTATCCCAAACGTTGCTGCACTCTTGAAGCCTATGACTTAGATGCTTAAAAGGAATGCAACTTTCCATTGGACCAATGAAGGAAAAAGGTGCTTTGAAGAAGTCAAGGAAGTCATTGCATCTACTCCTACCTTGGTAAATCCTAACTTCTCTAAAGATTTTTTATTGTATGCTTTTGGAGATAAAGATAGCATTTCTGCTATACTAGTCCAACACAATGCTGAGAAACAAGAACAACTAGTAGCTTTCTATAGTCAAGGCCTAGATGGCTATGAGATAAATTATTTGCCTGTAGAGAAGCATGTGCTAGCGATTGTGAGAAGTCTCAATAATTTTAGACACTTGTTGTCTAACAACACAGTGCACCTGATGGTTGCCCATCCTTGCATAAAGGATTTCCTATTAAATAAAGACCTAAGTCATAAAAGAGCTGGTTGGGTCACCAAGGTTATGGAATATGATGTCTAGATCAAGGTGACCAAGCTGGTTAGAGGGAAAGGACTTTGTGAATAGCTTAATGAGAAAACAATAGATCCAGACCAAAAAGAAGAATAAGTTGTCTTGATGAATCAAGAAGCCAGACAGAGCACAAGCTGGACAACAGAGATGAAGTGTTACCTTGCTACTAGCCAGTGCCCTCAAGGCCTTGGGAGGAGTAAAAGAAGGTACTTTAGACTCCAGGCTATTCCTTTTGTTGTTATTGATAATGTTCTGTATAGAAGAGATCATGCTGGTGTTTTATTAAGATGTGTTGAAACTGATCAAGTAAGAAAAATAATGGAAGAGTTTCATGATGGAGGTTCTAGTGGACACTTTGCTGCTAGAACCATTGCTCTTAAGGTGCTAAGAGCTATATATTAGTAGCCTAGTCTATATCAAGATGCTTTTGATTGGGTTAGAAGATGCAAGAATTGCTCCTTGTTTGCTGGAAAGCAAAAGCTGGCTGCCCTTCCCCTTCATCTAGTTGAGGTAGAACAACTTTTCTCAAAGTGGGGACTAGACTTTATTGGACCTATCAACCCACCATCTAGTGCTAGACACAAGTGGATACTGACTGCCACAGACTACTTCACCAAGTGGATAGAAGTACTAGCACTTAAGGAGGCTAATGAGACCTCTATTTTGAACTTTTATCAAGATATTATATCCAGGTTTGGTACTCCAGATTCAATTGTATTAGATAATGCCATGGCTTTCCTGGGAGCTAGAATTTTAGAATGGGCACTCAAGCATGTAATCTTTCTGAATACTTCTTCTAACTATTACCCTCAAGGTAATGGCCAAGTAGAATCAACTAATAAGAACTTTCTTAGAATAATCAGAAGAGCCATAGAAGGAAACCAGAGAGACTAGCATAGCAAGTTAAAATTAGCCTTGTGGGCTGATAGAATAACACCTAAGAGGGCTACTAGTAATTCACCTTACACATTGGTATATGGAAGGGAGGCCAGGATTCCCTATCTACTGAACTACCTACCCCGAGTCTGATTAAAGAGATTGATCTCATGTAGGAGGATGCTATGCAGGCCAGGATGGAAGAGCTTATTGAACTTGAAGAAACAAGAAAAATGGCATTTGAAATCCTAGAGGCTCATCATACCCAGGTCAAGAGAATTTTTGACAAGAAAAAACACCTAAAGCCTTTAAAGAAGGAGATTTAGTTCTCAAGTGGGATGAAGCAAAGCATAAACCAGGGAAACACACTAAGTTTGATGCTATCTGGACTGGACCATTTATGGTGATTAGATGCAAGACCCATAATGCTTATCATCTGGCTAGCATGGATGGAGAGGAGCTACCCATTCCAATGAATGGGATTCACCTCAAGGCTTTCTTCTAAGGTTCTTTCTACCTTGTATTTTAGTAGTGCTAGAAGTTTTGGCTTTCTATTTTCCCTAAGTGCCTAGCACAAGTTGTTCCAATTCAGTTTTGTTTTCAGCTTTCAGTTGTTTCAATTCAGTTTGGTTAGCAATAAGCTTGGATAGTTGTCAGGTAGTTAGTTTCAGTTTTGTTGGAGAGAAGGAGTTTTGTTTTGGTTGTAGTTTGGTCAGTTATTAGTGACTCTATGCCCAATGGATCTTCAAGATAGCTGGTCAAGATGCTTAGCAGGCAAGCACTCCATAGAGGTCACCAGAATGTTGTCATACTTTTTGCTCATTCTTAAGTTTGGAGACCTAATTACTAAATGAGCTACAATAACCTAGTTTGTGTTATTAGGTGGTCTTGCTTATATTTGTGTTCATTTCTTTGCAAAATACTTGAAAAGAGGAAGGAAATGAATTTCATCTACATCTACACATACATCTATCTATTGCATTTGTACTGAGTAGAGAACAAGAAAATGAAAAGAAAGGGGGCATCTATCTAGGCTCACACAGGCTATGAGCATAGCCTTTGCTAGAAATGAATAGATGAGTGTAGATATATATAAAGAAATAATTGATATAGGGGTACCAGACATTGCTTAGTATTGGTGTCCAAATCTAGTCCTGTCTAGTGAGCTCTTGAGATCCATAACTTGCAAGAAGTGAAGAGAGGAGATGGGTTAGATCCAATGGATCTATGCAATGGCTGGTATCACAACATCACAAAATGCATACATATACTCAACCATGCACCTCTAAAAAAGGCTGTGCTTAGGGAATGTGCATGAGAATCATCCAAAGAACCAAAAAGGGCATCATGTTTTCACTAACATGTTTGTTTCATGTGCAGATATAGGGAAGCTAATCCAATAAAGAGTTCTATGAATGATTTGGGTCCTTGATGTGGATAATGATAGAGGAACCTTATGTACTATATCTTTTACCCCTTCAAGGTCCAAGAGCACACATAGTGTGTACAAATAGGGAACATTCAGATGATCCAACATCAGTCAATCTAAAGGGTAACAAAGGGCTACATGGCATTTGGTTTTGAATAGAGCTAATGGTAGAGTACACAAATCTATGAATCAAATAGGGCACTCTATTGCATAGGTGTTCACATGGCACATACATGCTGAGGACACACAATCCACATGTTCAGAAAAGGTACAATAGATGATACTTAAAGATAAAACTCAATGCATTACATTTAGGGCATAAATGTGTTTCAAATCTGCATTCTGTAGTAATGAGATAGTATGAATATGATAATATACATTAGAGGCCATTTGAAAGGGGAAAATGATCATATATAGCATGGCATAATGTCAGAATGATAAGAATCTACAATGACATGAAAGTGAATTAGAGCTAGTAACACAACATGATCAAATCTACAGGCTCTAATGGTGATCAACAATGCAATAATAGGGCATGATAAACAACATCAATGCTATGATCCCCTGTTCTTTCATGGATGTAATAGCACATTGCATGACATTTTTTTAATGGAGAGGCTTAGCATTACAATGAAAAGAAAGATTCATCAAAGATACAATGAGCAAATGCAGAGACCATCAAAAGAATTTCCCTTATGTGCTCTCGGGCTAATAAGAATAAGAAATGGTAAGATAAACATGGTGCCAAAATCAATAGATACAGAGCATATCAAAATAGTGCCAACATTCTTGTTCACAATGCCCTCGATGAACAAAGCCTTATGGTCTCGAGCTTTCCAAACAAAGAAGCAAATATATGCAAGCACATTGCTATGTAATCGGGCTACACATATATAGTGGTGTCAACAGAATTCAATGCAAACCAATGCAATGCCCAGTGAATGCTCAGGCTATGTAAATAGTCCACTATACTTGGTGCTCGACAGATGCAATAGGAAATAAAATACAGCATAGCATGATGCCCTGTTTCATACCATATGCTATCAAATGCAAAGGTAATGATATGTCTTCAAAGCTGAAAATGTAGAAGTGTTGTGACACCAGTGTGCTTGAATAGAAATGCAACCAAAGTGAATATGCAATGCATCAAATCAACAATCAAAATGCCCTCGAATGTGATCTAAGGGCTTCACAGTGCCCTAACCCATGTTTCTCGGGCTTATTCAAATAGAGCAATTCAAAAACGTGCCCTATCATATGATCATCGGGCCTGTTGGAGTTTCAACAGAATTCAATGCAAATAACCGTGCCCTAATATTTCCAAAGCTTCATAACAGGAAGGATAAATAGAATATATCAAATGCCATAGCAAAGAGATATGAAGCCACAACACATGGTGCCAACAGAAAATATGATAGTGCCCTAGCCCAAGTTTCGCGGGCTTCAAACAGTAAACACATAATGTGAAAGCCATAACAGTGGATTCAAGATCAGTTATATGTGTTGAAAACAAATTGCAATCACAGTGCCCTAGTACCATAGTCACTATGAAACAAGTAATACAACATTCAAATGCAATCAATAAAGAAAAACAATGCTATGTCAAATGAACCAGTGCCATTTCAAATGAAGACAGAGCTTTTTGAGATGCAAAGTAATGAAAATGAAAATCTTTGAAATGCCTACCTCATATCGATAAGATGTTGTTGATGTTTCTATTTCAAGAATGGAATTTGCTATTTGGGTTGTAGAGGAGTTCAGTATGTGCCAGTTTTCGAGTTGGAGGCCATGATTGGAGAGGTTGCCTTCTCAAATGTAGGGTTCAATTATGACACATCTTTCTTTTGTCTCCCCTTTTTAGGGTTGAGTGAATTTAGCCTTTTTGATATGTATTCCACGGGCATGGGTTTTATTTTTGTAGAATATTAATATGGTTATCTTTTGAAGGTAATTGTATTAATTACATTTGATGCCATAGGTTCCCATCATAGAAGTCATTTTGACTTGGGTGATAAATATTTCAATCATGTATTATTTTTTTGAATATTCATGTCTTAGGTGGATACATATAAATTGTAAACATTTCAAATACGCTTTCCCCTTTTTTAGGGTTGAGAGTTATTTGCGAATGTATTTAGATCCACATTTTTAGTGAGTGGGGGTTATGTTTTTTATGTTATAAGTCATTGCTCCTATTATTGTATGATATTTGACAAGTGGTGTTCTTATAATTTGCTGTCAGATTATCAGTTACAGCATGACTTAGTAGGTTTGGTCTCCCTTTTGACTATCTATTTTAGGGACCCCACTTTTTTCATCCCCCTAGAATCTTAGGAATTGGGCATCCGAATTTTAGAGTGATGTGATCATGGTCCTAGTGGCAGAATTTTCTATTCTTGGTGAAGTAGTGGACTTCAATGTAGATTCTTCAGACTTTCTATATATGTCTCTCACCTTTGGTGATTGAAGGCTAGTTCTTCTTTCCCTCATGCTCACAAGGTGAATGTTGTAGCTCTTGGAGAAGCAATCTGATATTTTGACTCCTTTTATTCTAGTTAATAGCAATTGTCCTTCCTTTTCTACAGCTTTGTGAGTTGATTTGATGAATTTGATGTCATGTACTGTGATTGAAACTTGATATTTTGTTCATTTTGATGTTTGCAAGCATTGGTTTTTCTAAGGTTTCAATCTCTATGCATTTATATGTGTTTGTGTTGTGGAATCCATTTTCCCTTCTCATTTACAACCAGCACCTGATTATTTTCTAAGGGAAGAATTAAATTTGAGAAGAGTTGTGGTGTTTAGGTTATATGCTGGATTGCATTGTGAGTCTATTTTCAGTTTGTGGATCTATCCAATTTGGTGAGTCACCTAAGTTAAATTTTAGTTATTTCAATTTCATGCAATCTCTCTCCCTTTCCCTTCAAGTTCAATTTAGTTCAGGTGATACAAATAGGGAAGTTGGCCCTTAATCCAGAGGTTTATTTTCAGTGAAGTAGTCCCACATCCTGAGAGTATTCCCATGTTTCACGGGATTGCTAGGTTTTATACTTAGCCATCACGGGTGCAATCCCTAGTGACAACAGTGACCAAGCACAAACTCAACATACAATTTTTTAATGAAATAAAATGGGACCTCCAAATTGCTATGGGGTGGTTTATCAAAAACCATCCACAAGTGATCCCAAAAGTTTGTGAGCATTGCTTCATTTGTACACCATTTTATTGATAATTTAGGCTTTTTGTGGTCAACTAGTATTCTGATTTTAGGATCAACAAAAAGGGAAGCTATATCTTCCTTACTTATATTAAGCATCGCAATCCCATCACGGTCAAGCCCATCATCAAATTGGGCATGCATATCATCATGCCAATGAAGAGAAAAATTATGTTGCTATGTGAGTGTGTCAATATTTCCAATAATTGTATTTAGTGTGGCAAGCATGGGACCTAATGTAGCTATATTTTGATGTGTTTTGGAAACCTCGTATCGTGTTCAAATTTTCTTGTATCAAATCTTGTAAAGATTTAGGGTTTAGATATGGGGGATTGTTTTTGGGATCATTATTTGGTGCGGGAGGGTTATTTTCTTCATTGTTGTCAGCCATGTCTGATTAAATTAAAAAAAAATCTAAATTTCAATCTAATTTCATATATTATTACAAATATAAATACAAAACCCTATTTTAAAAAAATGCTACATTTAGCATGAAAATGAAATAAATTAATAAAAATTATACAAATAACTACTTAATGAATATGCTCAGAGTCAAATTTGTTGTTTCCAATATCAGGTACCCAAAAATATATCAGGTATATGTAAATCGGGGAAAGAAACTTGAAGAAAATCGTGCAAGGAAATGAAGAAAAGGGCTCGTGGGTTTCTGATTTATGCCACAATTATCAGGTACCCAATATGATATTAGGTACTTGATAAGGTCTATACTTTGGTGGTAGATTTTCCCAGGTGTACTGACACCGAGGCCTACTAAAAAGTCAACAAGCGCTTTCATGCACTTTTGGATGAGTGAAAAGTGAATATTTTTCACATCGCCACTTTTTGGCCCCTCATGATCTTGCATATAACCATATGTATATATATATATATGTGTGCACACACACACACACACACACACACACATATATATTGTATATGTATATGTATATGTATATTATTAGGATTAAGTAATACTAAGAGGGGGGGTGAATCAGTATTACAACACTTTACATAAAACTTAAACCAATTTCAAATAAACCATATGAGTGCTCAAGTGAAAAGAACATAAACATATAACAAATAATTCATAATGCCATTATTTATTTTTGAGGAAACCATGGCCAAGGGAAAACCCCAGAGGGGATGGTACCCACAACTATGTACACTAAAATATAAAATCCCAATTAGGAGATCTAGCCTTGTTAGGAGTTGAGTATTACATAGTACATTTCCTTGTTAGAGGAATGTTAGACCTGTCAAAGGTATACAAAACCCCTGTTAAAGGTATAGTGAGCTTATAGCTCTTACAATCAATAATTTAGTTACAAAAGTATTCTTCAAGAATGAACAATACAAGCATCTACTATGCTTTAATAGTTGCAGTTATGATTCATAATAGGCTCTATTAATCACTAATCTTGCATCTGCTATCACTCATCACCGATATCCCAAATTTGCATCAATATCATCATCTCCATCACTTTCACAAAATAATCTATAATTATATCTATTCTTCCATCCAGTCGGCTCTCAAATACAATACAAAACATAATAATTATTTCTACAAATGTTAAATACTGAGTCGAGGATCTTATATTACCAAAGTTTCAGCAATATACAATCTTCATATGACTTAGCATGTCTCCATTCCACCTAGCATTCCCTAAATCACTGTGATTGTTTGTATGCCCCATTTTAGTATTCCTCTATGTTTGCACACCTTCATATCACTGTAACTTCCTGATATCAATACCAAAACATGTGACCTTAACTGAAGATCACATATATCCCAAAATATCTTCCTCTATGTTTTCAAGCTGTAATATATTATATATTATCTTCGTTGATCAAACCAATACTACAGTATACTGTAAATCTAATTTTGTGCTTAGTCATTTTCATGATTGTGTCTCCAACACTTATACTTACTCCATGTGATCACCATAACATATGTGTTTCCAAGGTGATTCATGCCCTGGTTCTACCTTTCCCTCCTTCATTCTAGATTCCTTAGAATCCCCTTTGGAAGAATGCTATTCTAGCCTGGTTAGGGGTAAATCCTTAGAATGCTATTCATGACTCATGCAACTGCCCTGAGACACATGACTCTAACAAATTCCAACAAATGTATTTTCTTTTGGGTTCTATCTCTCCTAAATAAATCACCAAGATGGAGGAGCTCTTTGCTAAATACAAAGAGGAAAAAGAGGGATGGATGAAGGTTCAAAGCAAAAACAGATCCAAAAGTAGAGATCCCTCCCCGGTTTCTCCTATAGCTACAAGAAGCAAAAATAGAGCCAATGTTGGGGAAAAACTCAAATCCCCAGGTAGAAAAAGAGCAAGTCAAATAAGGCAAGAGGAAGAAAGTAGAAACATTACAAATGGAACCAAAAAAACCATCTAGGCTACCTGTACTTCGAGCAAGAGATGTTAGTCACTTCAAAGGATCCTAGTGAGCTCATTAGCTCACTCAAGTTGATTGTTAGAAGAAGAAATTTGTGTTTTGTAGCAATTAAAAAGATGGTGATAGCCATGTATGATTCTCAATGAAGTAACAACTACTGGTTCTCCCTCAGCCAAGTTTGCAGACATGGCTTTGATCTTGTATTAGTCATCACTTTTTGCACCACTTGGACCTATTTCTCGGAGGATGACCTCTATACTCACGTGCTTATCTTAGTTGCCAACTAGAATGTTGATTGGACTTCTTTACTAGCTTCTAGAAAGGAAACTTACTACTTAAGGCACAATGATGAAACTTTCCATAAAGTCAAGCTGGATTCTCTAGATGGAGGTGATCTTTAAAGTACCACAGCTTTACCCAATAATAAATATTACTACAACAAGCTACTTAGAAGAAGTTATTTTGGAAATTTGTGTTGGATTTGCATGAGTTTTAATAACACATCACCTCCACATGCTTTTAGGGCTTTCTTCCCCATATCTTGTATTCATTTAAAAAATCCTACTTTTCAAAAAAGCACCATTGAAGTAAGAAAGAAGGCAAGCATAAATTATTGGCAAAACCAGAGGTTTACCAGAGCTATCACTAAATCCATGGTTGGGGAGAGGTTAAGAAGGGAGCCAGAGGGTGATAGTCAGAAATGGAAGAAGTGAACAAAAATCTGGAATGCCTTACAGAAACGGGATGTTACCACTTTTATTGAACATCTCCATGGGTCCAGGAAGGACATCACCAAAATCTTTGTCAAAAAATGGAAAGATGGGATGGTGGAGATTGATGCAAAGTCATTCACTATCACAAAGGAGGTAATTTCTTTGGTCACTGGCATTCCTACCACTGAGGAAATATTCTATAGAGACCAAAAAATTTCTGATATGGGAGTCAAAATGTTCATGAGGGATGACAATGAGATGAATGCCATTGTGAAAGTGGGCACCTACAACCATCCGAGAGTTTGAAGATGCTCTGGTAGTATGTTCTAAAGGCCCTCATCTACTAAATTACCCTAGATACTAGGTTTGACAGAATCCACACTTATCATTTTGTCTTGCATAATTATTTTGGGCATGGTTTCAAGATTTACATTCCATATTATCTCTTCTCTTCAATGAACAAGAATATAACAGGTTT
The DNA here is from genome assembly GCA_027943335.1 of Chamaecyparis obtusa. Lineage (NCBI taxonomy): Eukaryota > Viridiplantae > Streptophyta > Pinopsida > Cupressales > Cupressaceae > Chamaecyparis > Chamaecyparis obtusa. The sequence continues at coordinate 172,665 of BSBK01001633.1, forward strand.
TAGAAATAAGAAAATTTATAATCCTACTCTGCATCAAGGATTAACCCTTTTCTTATATGAATTCTTTAAAACCCAAATCATGGCCAAGGAAATTGGGGACAACAAGGCTATTAGTGAGTACTCTGGTTCAGATTATGTTCCTTTGGGCTCTTTTGTGGGTGTTCCTTCAGATGACAGTGAGGAAGTTGATTTCAAGAAATAGAGAAAGGGATCCCCATCCAAAAAACATCCCCTAAAAACTATCAAGAATAAATTACCTTCCAAAAAATAGGGTAGGAAGAAGGCTAACTTGGAGGAAGAGTATAATAAAAAGGAGGAAGAAATTGATTCAGAAGAAGATGTGGGAAACCCCATTTTGGATTCCATTGTTACACAAGAACAGGACAAGGAGGACACCCCCAAACCAATGCAGGACCTTTCTGGCCACTTGTCAGTTGATCTCACTATTAGCAAGGAAAAAACCCTTCCTCCTTAGTCCCTAGACACTAACACTTAAAATCAAGCCCCCGTGACTAAAGATAAAAATGAGTAGGGCACTAACCAATCACCCATAATGATTGATGAGAACGAAGAAGCCTCAGGGGGGGAGTATAATAGTCAGGACATAGGGAGGGGTAAAAAGGTTTGGAGAAATTTTAATATCAACACCGTGCACATGGGAATTATAAGGGAAGTCATCTATCCTCAGATTCTGGATGACAGTGATGGAAAAGTCCATAAGGAAGAATTGATAGACTCTGCACTAGTTGTGCTCAATGATAAAGCCGGGGAGATTGACATGGACTTTATTAACAACACTAAAAATAGTATGCTGGATTAGTTTTGATCTTTCAAATGGCGCTACCACGAGATCGAGGACATCAAGGAAAAAATTTAGGGCTTGGACAAAAAGGATAAGATCACAAAGATTAAGCCAAGTTTGGAAACTAGGGTCACGAACATGGAATCCAAAAGGATAAGTCTAGAAAAAACCCTCAAGTGAGTGGCAGAGCAAAACTTTAACATCCTTAAAATGTTGAACAAGAACCTTAAGTTGTTGATTAAAAAGATGGAAGAAAAAATGGACCCCAATATCGAGCAAAGGACTATGAAGGAGGACAAGGAGCCGATTAAAGAACCAGGCAAAAGAACTAGGGCTCAAACAAAGAAGAACGGGGAGAACATTGATCCACAAGGTTCCCAAGTGTAGAACGTCAAAGACATAGTTCAACTAATGGAGGCCCTTGAAAGCAATGCAGCTATCATACTCAGGAGCTTGGCATAACTGGTCATGGTGCTCTTTCTTTTTCCTATGCTTTATTTTCTTTTTTTTTTCTTGTTTGGCACTATCATGGCCTATCCTAGCTACTTTGTTCTTTTTTCTTTGCTTGGTTCTCTTGAATTTCTTTAGACTTTAAACTGTTGTGGGTTTTAGGGTCCTTGTAAAACCTATTTTACTTAATCAAAAACATATGTGTTTCCATAAATTAAAACCCTCAAGTGGTTCTCAATGCACTCAAAACATCACTTGCCAACAATCTCTCCTTTTGGCATTAATTGAAAAACTTAGCGAAAAATGACTAAGTGTCAAAACAATAACTATACTCTCCCTTCTTCATTATACACATACATATTCTCTTTATCTTTACAATTTTCTCTTTCTCTTTCTCTTTTTATAATTTTTTTATTTACATCTTCTCCTCTTTTTATTGTTCTCTTCTCCCCCTTTGACATCAATGGCAAAGGTACTTACAAAACTTTAAAATTTTAAGCATATATGACTTAGTGCTTACTCACTAGACTTAGAACGTCTTCGAGGGAGTCTTCCAAGGAAATCACATCATCATTCCATGACTTAATCAGTATTTCACTGACATGGATTAGTCCATTTAGTGCATAACATGGGGTCTCTAATGCCTTCAACTCAGTGAGTACAGAGTTGGTCATTGACTCTTCATTATTTGCCATCCTAGTGAGATGAGCTTCAAGAATTGATAGCTTTGGAGTGATTAAATGCTTCGGTATGTGCAAGATCATGAGGGGCCAAATTATGCCCTTAAGTGGCAATGAAAAATCAGCAAATTAGGGTTAGTCAACTTCATGTGAAAATTTAAACTAGCTATCAACCTAATATCAAAAACTTGTAACAATAGAATCTATAGAAAATTGAATGTAGTTTCTAAACTACTAGGCCTTTTTAAAAAAAAAATTAGTATGATTGGTGAAAAGTAAAGATTTCAATGGAGTAGTAAAAAAATTTATGGAAAAAATAAGAAGTAGGTGTATGTCTGACCACCTTAATTATAATCAAATGATAATATTTTATTATAAGATTTTATATATAAGTAGTACAATCATGCCCAAATGTGACACATTTTTTTGTAATTTTCTTCCAAAAAAAATATTAATTATGAATTTTCTGCTACAACATTTTTAGAATAAAAAAACTCCGGTATTTGACCACCTTAACTCATTCAAAACTTTACAAAATTCAAAAAAAAAAAATTCCTTATAGTAGGCGAAGCATAGAATGTGATGCATTTTTCGGATTTCAAAAATGTTATACCGTCTAAAAGTTATAGTCATTTTTCAATCAGTATATAAATTAGCACTTTAGAGGTAACTCAATTAGAAAATAACTAATAATTACTTATCGAATTCCAAATTTGACAACAATTATATCGATAGAAAGCTGATAATCGCCTTAAGATACCCTTTTCATTTCATCAAATTCGGGTGAAAAAAGAGTCATCAGCTACATGGTCGAAATTTGGAACTCAGAGAAATAAGGGAAAAACACATTTTTGAGACATTTCAATAGTTCACCATGTAGGTTTGGTGCACAAAGAAATAACGAGCCTAATTGGGTACCCGATATTTTCGCGTACCTGAAAAGGCAATCAAAATTTTGATTTTTCAATTATCCCTCCCCTTTCTCCCTTCCATTTCTCCATCCTTCATATGATTATATATATTAGATTTTATATTATATATATTAAATATAATATAATATCAATTATATATTAAATATTATATATTATACATTTTACAATAAATATTATTTAATATATATTAATTTTAAATGTTACACTATATATCATATATTATATATTATTTTATATGTATAATATATTAATATGAATTTTAAAAGTATGTATGAAATGTTGGAAGATTGCAGATAAATCATGGATGGCCATTGAAAGAACCAAAGGAAATCAATCAACCATTTAAAAAATTCATGGGTGGCCATTCAGGAAGAGAGAGACTGAGAAGTTGGTGGGGGCTGAGAGAGAGAGAGAGAGATAGAGAGAGAGAGAATATCATTAGTTTATGATATGATAAAAATGATGAATGCTGTGGAATTGATGGGATGGTGGAGATTGAGGAAAGTCATTCACTATCATGGAGGAGGTAATCTCTTTGGTCACTGGAATTCCTACCACTGAGGAAAAATTCTATAGAGACCAAAAACTTTCTGATATGGGAGTCAAAAGGTTCACGAGGGATGACAGTGAGATGAACACCATTGTCAAAGCGGGCACCTACTACCTTCCTGGGAGTTTGAAGACACTCTAGCAGTATGTTCTGAAGGCCCTCATCTACTATATTACCCTGGATACCAGGTTTGACAGAATCCACACTTATCATTTTGTGTTGCTTAATCATTTTAGGCATGGTTTCAAGATTTCCATTTCATATTATCTCTTCTCTTCAATGAAAAATAATATAACTAGTTTTAGAGATAAGAAAATTGCTAATCCTACTCGGCATGAAGGATTAATCCTTTTCTTATATGAATTCTTTAAAACCCAAATCATGGGCAAGGAAATTGGGGATAGTAAGGCTATCAATGAGTACTCTAGTTCAGATTATGTTCCTTCAGGCTCTTATGTGGGTGTTCCTTCAAATGACAGTGAGGAAGTTGATTTCAAGAAATAGAGCAAGGGCTCCCCATCCAAAAAAAGTCACCTAAAAACTATCAAGAATAAATTACCTTCCAAAAAATAGGATAGGAAGAAGGCTAACTCGGAGGAAGAGTATAATGAAAAGGAGTAAGAAATGGATTCGGAAGAAGATGTGGGAAACCCAATTTTGGATTCCACTGTTATGCAAGAACAGGACAAGGAGGACACCCCCAAACCAATGTAGGACCTTTCTAGCCACTTGTTAGTTGATCTCACTATTAGCGAGGAAAAAACCCTTCCTCCTCAGTCCCTAGACACTAACACTAAAAATCAAGCCCCCGTGACTAAAGATAAAAATGAGTAGGGCATTAACCAGTCACCCATAAGGATTGATGAGACCGAAGAAGCCTCAGGGGGGGAGTATAATAGTCAGGACACAGGGAGGGGTAAAAGGGTCTGGAGAAATTTTAATATCAACACTGTGCACATGGGAATTATAAGGGAAGTCATCTATCCTCAGATTCTAGACACAATGATGGAAAAGTCCACAAGGAAGAATTGATAGACCCTGCACTGGTTGTGCTCAGTGATAAAACCATGGAGATGGACATGGATTTTATTAACAAAACTAAAAATAGTATGCTGGATCAGTTTCAATCTTTCAAATGGCTCTACCACGAGATTTAGGACATCAAGGAAAAAATTCAGGGCTTGGACAACAAGGATAAGATTGCAAAGATTAAGCCAGGTCTAGAAACTAGGGTCATGAACATGGAATCCAAAATGATAAGTCTGGAAAAAACCCTCAAGGGAGTGGCAGAGAAAAACTTTAACATCCTTAAAATTTTGAACAAGAACATTAAGTTGTTGATTGAAAAGATGGAAGAAAAAATGGACCCCAATATCGAGCAGAGGACTATGAAGGAGGACAAGGAGCCAACTGAAGGACTAGGCAAAAGAACCAGGGCTCAAACAAGGAAGAACAGGGAGAAGATTGATCCACAAGGTTCCCAAGTGAAGAATGTCAAAGACACAGTTCAACTAATGGAGGCCCTTGAAAGCAATGCAACTATCATGCTCAGGAGCTTGGCATAACTGGTCATGTTCCTCTTTCTTTTGCCTATACTTTATTTTCTTTGTTTTTCTTGTTTGACCTTGTCGTGGCCTGTCCTAGCTACTCTGTTGTGTTTTCTTTGCTTGGTTCTCTTGACATTCTTTAGACTTTAAACTATTGTGGGTTTCAGGGTCCCTATAAAACCTATTTTACTTAATCAAAAACATATGTGTTTCCATAAATGAAAACCCTCAAGTGGTTCTAAATGCACTCAAAACATCACTTGCCAACAATCTCTCCCTTTGGCATTGATTGAAACACTTAGCAAAAAATGACTAAGTGTCAAAACACTAACTATACTCTTCCTTCTTCATTATACATATACATATTCTCTTTGTTTTTACAATTTTCTCTTTCGCTTTTTATCTTTTTGTATTTGCTTTTTCTCCTCTTCTCATTGTTCTCTTCTCCCCCTTTGACATCAATGGAAAAGGTACTTGCAAAACTTTAAAATTTTAAGTATATATGACTTAGTGCTTACTCACCAGACTCAGAATATCTTGAAAGGAGTCTTCCAAGGTAGTCACATCATCATTCCATGATTTAATCATTAGTTCACTGACATGGATTAGTCCATTCAGTGCATAACATGTGGTCTCTAATGCCTTCAACTCAGTGGGTACAGAGTTGGTCATTGACTCTTCATTCTTTTCCATCTCAGTGAGATGAGATTCAATAATTGATAGCTTAGGAGTGATTAAATACTTTGGTATGTGCAAGATCATGAGGGGCCAATGTATGCCCTTAACTGGCAATGAAAAATCAGCAAATCAAGGTTAGTCAACTTGACGTGAAAATTTCAACTAGCTATTAACCTAATATCAAAAAGTTGTAAGAATAGAATTTGTAGAAAATTGAATGTAGTTTCTAAACTACTAGGCATTTTTTGAAAAAAATTAGTATGATTGGTGAAAAGTATAGATTGCAATGCAATTGTAAAAAAATTTCTAGAAAAAATAAGAAGTAGGTGTATGTCTGACCACCTTGATTATAATCGAATGATAATATTTTATTATAAGATTTTATATATAAGTAGTAGACTCATGCCTAGATGTGACACATATTTTTTTGTAATTTTATTCCAAAAAAATTATTAATTATGAATTTTCTACTACAACATTTTTAGAATAAAAAAACCTCTCGTATCTAACCAACTTAACTTGTTCAAAACTTTACAAAATTTAAAAAAAAAAAAATTCCTTATAGTAGGCGAAGCATAGAATATGACGCATTTTTTGGATTTCAAAAATGTTATACCGTCTGAAAGTTATCATCATTTTTCAATCAGTATATAAATTAGCACTTTAGAGGTAACTCAATTAGAAAATAACTAATAATTACTTATCGAATTCAAAATTTGACAATAATTATATCGATAGAAAGCTGATAATCTCCTTAAGATACTCTTTTCATTTTATCAAATTTAGGTTAAAAAAAAGTCGTCAGCTACATGGTCGAAGTTTGGAACTCAGAGAAATAGGGGAAAACCACATTTTTGAGACATTTCAATAGTTGACCATGTAGGTTTGGTGCACAAAGCAATAACGAGCCTAATTGGGTACCTGATATTTTTGGGTACCCAAAAGGGCCAACAGAATTTTGATTTTTCACTCTTCCCTCACCTTTCTCCCTCCCATTTCTCCATCCTTCATATGATTATATATATTAGATTATATATTATATATTATCAATTATATATTAAATATTATATAATATACATTTTACAATAAATATTATTTAACATATATTAATTTTAAATGTTACACTATATATCATATATTAGATATTATTTTATATGTATAATATATTAATATGAATTTTACAACTATGTACGAAAGGTTGGAAGATTGCAGATAAATCATGGATGGCCATTGAAAGAAGCAAAGGAAATGAATCAACCATTTAAAAAATTCATGGGTGGCCATTGGGGAAGAGAAAGAGTGAGAAGGTTGCAAGGGTTGAGAGAGAGAGAGAGAGAGAGTATCATCAGTTTATGATATCATAGAAATGATGAATGCTGTGGAATTGATCGGATGGTGGAGATTGATGGAAAGTCATTCACTGTCATGGAGGTGGTAATCTCTTTGGTCACTAGCATTCCTACCCCTGAGGAAAATTTTTATAGAGACCAAAAACCTTCTGATATGGGAGTCAAAAAGTTCATAAGGGATGACAATGAGATGAATGCCATTGTCAAAGCAAGCACCTACTACCTTCCTGGGAGTTTGAAGATGCTCTAGCAGTATGTTCTAAAGGCCCTTATCAACTACATTACCCTAGATACCAAGTTTGACACAATCCGCACTTATCATTTTGTGTTGCTTAATCATTTTAGGCATGGTTTCAAGATTTCCATTCCGTATTATCTCTTTCCTTCAATGAACAAGAATATAACTAGTTTTAGAGATAAGAAAATTTCTAATCCTACTCTACATCAAGGATTAATCCTTTTCTTATATGAATTCTTTAAAACCCAAATCATGGGAAAGGAAATTGGGGATAGCAAGGCTATCAGTGAGTACACTGGTTTAGATTATGTTCCTTCAGGCTCTTTTGTGGGTGTTCCTTCAGATGATAGTGAGGAAGTTGACTTAAAGAAATAGAGAAAGGGCTCCCCATCCAAAAAACATCCCCTAAAAACTATCAAGAATAAATTACCTTCCAAAAAATAGGATAGGAAGAAGGCTAACTCAAAGGAAGATTATAATGAAAAGGAGGAAGAAATGGATTCAGAAGAAGATGTGGGAAACTCCATTTTGGATTCTATTGTTATGCAAGAATAGGACAAGGAGGACACCCCCAAACCAATGCAGGACCTTTCTGCCCACTTGTCGGTCGATCTCACTATCAGTGAGGAAAAAACCATTCCTCCTTAGTCCTCAGACACTAACACTAAAAATCAAGCCCCCATGATTGAAGATAAAAATGAGTAGGACACTAACCAGTCACCCATAAGGATTGATGAGATCGAAGAAGCCTCAATGGGGAAGTATAATAGTCAGGACATAGGGAGGGGGAAAAAGGTCTAGAGAAATTTTAATATCAACACCGTGTGCATGGGAATTATAAGGGAAGTCATCTATCCTCATATTCTGGATGACAATGATGGAAAAGTCCACAAGGAAGAATTCATAGACCCTGCATTGGTTGTGCTCAGTGATAAAGCCAGGGAGATGGACATGGATTTTATTAACAAAACTAAAAATAGTATGCTAGATTAGTTTAGATCTTTCAAATGGCTCTACCATGAGATTGAGGACATCAAGGAAAAAATTCAGGGCTTGGACAACAAGGATAAGATCATAAAGATTAAGCCAAGTCTGGAAACTAGGGTCAAGAACATGGAATCCAAAATGATAAGTCTGGAAAAAACCCTCAAGGGAGTGGTAGAGAAAAACTTTAACATCCTTAAAATGTCCAACAAGAACCTTAAGTTGTTCATTGAAAAGATGGAAGAAAAAATGGACCCTAATATTGAGCAGAGGACTATGAAGGAGGACAAGGAGCCAACTGAAGGACCAGGAAAAAGAACCAGGGCTCAAACTATGAAGAACAGGGAGAAGATTGATCCACAAGGTTCCCAAGTGTAGAACGTCAAAGACATAGTTCAACTAATGGAGGCCCATGAAAGCAACGTGGCTTTCATGCTCAAGAGCTTGGCATAACTGGTCATGGTGCTCTTTCTTTTGCCTATGCTTTATTTTCTTTGTTTTTTCTTTTTTGGCCCTGTCATGGCCTATACTAGCTACTCTATTATGTTTTCTTTGCTTGGTTCTTTTGAATTTCTTTAAACTCTAAACTGTTTTGGGTTTCAGGGTCCCTATAAAACCTATTTTACTTAATCAAAAACATATGTTTTTCCATAAATTAAAACCCTCAAGTGGTTCTAAATGCACTCAAAACATCACTTGCCAACAATATCTCCCTTTGGCATTTATTGAAACACTTAGCAAAAAATGACTAAGTGTCAAAACAATAACTATACTCTTCCTTCTTCATTATACATATACATATTCTCTTTGTTTTTACAATTTTCTCTTTCTCTTTTTATCTTTTTTTATTTATTTCTTCCCTCTTCTCATTGTTCTCTTCTCCCCCTTTGACATCAATGGAAAAGGTACTTACAAAACTTCAAAATTTTAAGCATATATGACTTAGTGCTTACTCACTAGACTCAGAACATCTTGGAAGGAGTCTTCCAAGGCAATCACATCATCATTCTATGATTTAATTAGTAGTTCACTGACATGGATTATTCCATTCAATTCATAAGATGTGGTCTCTAATGCCTTCAACTCAATGGGAATAGAGTTGGTCATTGAATCTTCATTCTTTTCCATCTCAGTGAGATGAGCTTCAAGAATTGATAGCTTACCAGTGATTAAATGCTTAGGTATGTGCAAGATCATGAGGGGCCAAAGTATGCCCTTAAGTGGCAATGAAAAATTAGCAAATCAAGGTTAGTCAACTTGATGTGAAAATTTCAACTAGCTATCAACCTAATATCAAAAAGTTGTAACAATAGAATCTGTAGAAAATTGAATTTAGTTTCTAAACTACTAGGCCTTTTTTGAAAAAAAATTAGTATGATTGTTGAAAAGTATAGATTTCAATGCAGTAGTAAAATAATTTCTGGAAAAAATAAGAAGTAGGTGTATGTCTGACCACCTTAATTATAATCAAATGATAATATTTTATTATAATATTTTATATATAAGTAGTAGACTCATGCCCAGATGTGACACATATTTTTTTGTAATTTTCTTCCAAAAAAAATATTAATTATGAATTTTCTGCTACACCATTTTTAGAATACAAAAACTCCCCTATCTAACCACCTTAACTTGTTCAAAACTTTACAAAATTCAAAAAAAAAAAATTCCTTATAGTAGGTGAAGCATAGAATGTGACACATTTTTTGGATTTCAAAAAAGTTATACCTTCTAAAAGTTATAGTCATTTTTCAATCAGTATATAAATTAGCACTTTAGAGCTAACTTAATTAGAAAATAACTAATAATTACTTATTGAATTCCAAATTTGACAACAATTATATCGATAGAAAGCTGATAATCTCCTTAAGATACCCTTTTCATTTCATCAAATTTAGGTTAAAACAAAGTCATCAACTACATGGTCAAAGTTTGGAACTTAGAGAAACAGACGAAAAACCCATTTTTGAGACATTTCAATAGTTGACCATGTGGGTTTGGTGCACAAAGCAATAACAAGCCTAATTGGGTACTCGATATTTTCAAGTACCTGAAAAGGCCAGCAAAATTTTGATTTTTCACTTTTCCCTGCCCTTTCTCCCTCCCATTTCTCCATCCTTCATATGATTATATATATTAGATCATATATTATATATATTAAATATTATATAATATCAATTATATATTAAATATTATATATTATACATTTTACAATAAATATTATTTAATATATATTAATCTTAAATGTTACACTATATATCTTATATTATATATTATTTTATATGTATAATATATTAATATGAATTTTACAACTATGTACAAAAGGTTGGAAGATTGGAAATAAATCATGGATGGCCATTGAAGGAAGAAAAGGAAATGAATCAACCATTTAAAAAATTCATGAGCGGCCATTGAGGAAGAGAGAGAGTGATAAAGTGGTTGGGGTTGAGAGAGAGAGAGAGAGAGAGAGAGAATATCATCAGTTTATGATATGATAGAAATGATGAATGCATTGGAATTGATGGGATGGTGTAGATTGATGGAAAGTCATTCACTATCACAAAGGAGGTAATCTCTTTGGTCACTGGCATTCCTACTGCTAAGGAAAAATTCTATAGAGACCAAAAAAATTTTGATATGGGAGTCAAAAAGTTCATGAGGGATGACAATGAGATGAATGCCATTGTCAAAGCGGGCACCTACTACCTTCCTGGGAGTTTGAAGACGCTCTCACAATATGTTCTAGAGGCCCCCATCTACTACATTTCCCTGGATACTTGGTTTGACAAAATCTGCACTTATCATTTTTTCTTTCTTAATCATTTTAGGCATGGTTTCAATATTTCCATTCCGTATTATCTCCTCTTCAATGAACAAGAATATAACTAGTTTTAGAGATAAGAAAATTGCTAATCCTACTCTGCATGAAGGATTAATCCTTTTCTTATATGAATTCTTTAAAACCCAAATCATGGGCAAGGAAATTGGGGACAGCAAGGCTATCAGTGAGTACTCTGGTTCGGATTATTTTCCTTCGGGATCTTCTGTGGGTGATCCTTCAAATGACAATGAGGAAGTTGATTTCAAGAAATAGAGCAAGGGCTCCCCATCCAAAAAACATCCCCTAAAAACTATCAAGAATAAATTACCTTCCAAAAAATAGGATAGGAAGAAGGCTAACTCGGAGGAAGAGTATAATGAAAAGGAGGAAGAAATGGATTTAGAAGAAGATGTGGGAAACCCCATTTCGGATTCTCCTGTTATGCAAGAATAGGACAAGGAGGACACCCCCAAACCAATGCAGGACCTTTCTGGCCACTTGTCGGTCAATCTCACTATTAGCGAGGAGAAAACCCTTCCTCCTCAATCCCCAGAAACTAACACTAAAAAGCAAGCCCCTGTGACTGAAGATAAAAATGAGTAGGGCACTAACCAGTCACCCATAAGGATTGATGAGACTGAAGAAGCCTCAGGGGGGAGTATAATAGTTAGGACACAGGGAGGCGTAAAAAGGCTTGGAGAAATTTTAATATCAACATCGTGTGCATGGGAATTATAAGGGAAGTCATCTATCCTCAGATTCTAGACGATAATGATGGAAAAGTCCACAAGGAAGAATTGATAGACACTGCACTAGTTGTGCTCAGTGATAAAGCCATGGAGATGGACATGGATTTTATTAACAAAACTAAAAATAGTATGTTGGATCAGTTTTTATCTTTCAAATGGCTCTACCACAAGATCGAGGACATCAAGGAAAAAATTCAGGGCTTGGACAACAAGGATAAGATCACAAAGATTAAGCCAAGTCTAGAAACTAGGGTCACGAATATGGAATCCAAAATGATAAGTCTGGAAAAAACCCTCAAGGGAGTGGCAAAGAAAAACTTTAACATCCTTAAAATGTCCAACAAGAACCTTAAGTTGTTGATTGAAAAGACGGAAGAAAAAATGGACCCCAATATCGAGCAAAGGACTATGAAGGATTACAAGGAGCCGACTAAAGGACCAGGCAAAAGAACTAGGGCTCAAACCAGGAAGAATAGGGACAATGTTGATCCACAATGTTCCCAGGTGCAGAACGTCAAAGACATAGTTCAACTAATGGAGGAAAGCAATGCAACTGTCATGCTCTAGAGGTTGGCATAATTGGTCATGGTTCTCTTTCTTTTGCCTATGCTTTATTTTGTTTGTTTTTTCTTGTTTGCCCCTGTCATGGTCTATCCTAGCTACTCTATTCTATTTTCTTTACTTGGTTCTCTTGACTTTCTTTAGACTTTAAATTGTTGTGGGTTTCAGGGTCCCTATAAAACCTATTTTACTTAATCAAAAATATATGTGTTTCCATAAATGAAAACCCTCAAGTGGTTCTCAATGCACTCAAAACATCACTTGCCAACAATCTCTCCCTTTGGCATTGATTGAAACACTTAGCAAAAAATGACTAAGTGTCAAAAAAATAACTATACTCTTCCTTCTTCATTATACATATACATATTCTCTTTGTTTTTACAATTTTTTCTTTCTCTTTTTGTCTATTTTTATTTACTTCTTCTCCTCTTCTCATTGTTTTCTTCTCCCCCTTTGACATCAATGGAAAAGGTACTTACAAAACTTCAAAATTTTAAGCATATATGACTTAGTGCTTACTCACCAGACTTAGAACATCTTGGAAGGAGTCTTCCAAGGAAATCACATCATCATTCCATGATTTAATCAGTAGTTCACTAACATGGATTAGTCCATTCAGTGCATAACATCTGGTCTCTAATGCCTTCAACTCAGTGGGTATAGAGTTGGTCATTGAATCTTCATTCTTTTTCATCTCAGTGAGATGAGCTTCAAGAATTGATAGCTTAGGAGTGATTAAATGCTTGGGTATGTGCAAGACCATGAGGGGCCAAAGTATGCCCTTAAGTGGCAATGAAAAATCAGCAAATTAGGTTTAGTCAACTTGACATGAAAATTTCAACTAGCTATCAACCTAATATCAAAAAGTTGTAACAATAGAATCTGTAGAAAATGGAATCTAGTTTCTAAACTACTAGGCCTTTTTTGAAAAGAAATTAGTATGATTGGTGAAAATTATAGATTTCAATGCAGTAGTAAAAAAAATTTTGGAAAAAATAAGTAGGTGTATGTCTGACCACCTTAATTATAATCAAATGATAATATTTTATTATAAGATTTTATATTTAAGTAGTAGTCTCATGCCCAGATGTGACACATATGTTTTTGTAATTTTATTCCAAAAAAGATATTAATTATGAATTTTATGCTACAACACTTTTAGAATAAAAAAACTCCCGTATCTGACCACCTTAACTCATTCAAAACTTTACAGAATTGAAAAAAAAAAAGAAAATTCATTACAGTAGGTGAAGCATAGAATGTGACGCACTTTTAAGATTTCAAATATATTATACCGCCTAAAAGTTATAGTCATTTTTCAATCAGTATATAAATTTTCACTTTAGAGGTAACTCAATTAGAAAATAACTAATAATTACTTATCAAATTCCAAATTTGACAACAATTATATCGATAGAAAGCTGATAATCTCCTAAAGATACCCTTTTCGTTTCATCAAATTCGAGTGTAAAAAAAGTCATCAACCACATGGTTGAAGTCTGGAACTCATAGAAACAGGGGAAAAACACATTTTTGAGACATTTCAATAGTTGACCATGTAGGTTTGGTGCACAAAGCAATAACGATCCTAATTGGGTACCCGATATTTTTGGGTACCTGAAAAAGCCAGCAGAATTTTGTTTTTTCACTTTTCCCTCCGCTTTCTGCCTCCCATTTCTACATCCTTCATATGATTATATATATTAGAGTATATATTATATATATTAAATATTATATATTATACATTTTACAATAAATATTATTTAATATATATTAATTTTAAATGTTACACTATATATCATATATTATATATTATTTTATATGTATAATATATTAATATGAATTTTACAACTATGTACGTAAGGTTGGAAGATTGCAAATAAATCATGGATGGCCATTGAAAGAGGCAAAGGAAATCAATCAACCATTTAAAAAATTCATGGGAGGCCATTGAGGAGGAGAGAGAGAGTGAGAAGGTGGTGGGGGATAAGAGAGGGAGAGGGAGAGAGAGAGAGAGAGAGAGAGAAGAGAGAGAGAGAGAGAGAGAGAGAGAGAGAGAGAGAGAGAGAGAGAGAGAGAGAGAGAGAGAGAGAGAGAGAGAGAGAAGGGGAAGGATAACCAATTCATTACAATATTAATTAGTAAGGAGTAAGGCAAACTTAAATAATATCACAACAGGCATTAGAAATCCAAATTCTAATTAGGAGTTTTAAGCAAAGTGAGTTTTTGAGAGAGAGAGAGAGAATATGATAGAAATGATGTTGTAAGCAATTTGAGGCTTCATTTCACATTGCTATGTGGATAATGCCACAGCACTTGTTACTTCTCTATCTGAGTTTTTTGTGTTAATGTACATGTGCACTAAAGAGCTTCTATCACTACTTGAGCTACTAGCAGATGGTGAGTACTCATCATCATTATCTGACACAGGCTCACATGCATATCTTACTTCTTTCCTTTGCTACTTTCCCCTTCCTAGCTCTTCCTCCATATCTGTAACTTCTAACATGGGTCCAAGAAGCTCTTCCCACTCTTTCCCATTAATATGAAAATATTTTTGTCCATAACAGTATTTTCTATATTTATTATGATATTTATCCAATTTGATGCACCTTCACTATTTGATCCATACTTCCCTTTCATTTTACTTGCTTTTCTCATTTTTCATGTCATAAGATAGGATTTGATAGCAGGTACGACCTTGGTACTGCTAGTGTTAATGATAAATTTTACCTTTTAGTTATTAATTTTTTTTCATTTTTCCTATATGATGCTTTTGTATACGAATTGTGGATATTCTCTGGGAAACTTTTCATTTTTTCCCATAGGATGCCTTTGTGTAAAATTTTTGGAGAATCTCTATTAAAGAGTAGTTAAGGATGGCTAAGCTAAGTGTAGTGAAGAGGGAGAGGACTAAATTGAGAGAGTAGAGGCAGAGAGCCATAATGATGAAAAATATTTAGGGCTTGCAAAAATATGGAAATTATAATCTTCCTCCCAAAGTAGATATTAATGAAGTTCTTCATGTCTTAGCAGAGGAAGCCGACTGGATTTTTGAAGCTAACGGTACTACATATAGAAATGTGGTATGTATTTTTGGCCTAAATTTTATTTTTCAATTCTTTTAAGTCTTTAAAGGTGACTGACTAAATATTTGTATTAAATGTCAGGGAATGCATGAAAATAATATGATTTTGAGCATGAGCATGAGTCCCTATAGGGGCATAGTTGTACCTTTTATAGGCATCGTAAACCCTTGTTACATAGAAAGGGAGTCTTTGAAGAATGGTTCACACTTAGAATGCTCAAATGTGTCCTAAGGGGTCCTACGACCCCTTTGAACACACTTGAGCATTCAGATGTGTCAAAAGGGGTCATGGGGACTTCCTTGGTGTCCTAGTATGCCTTATCATGCATTAGGACCCCTAGGAAGTCCCCATGACCCCTTTCAAAACATTGGAACCCTTAAGTGTGTCCTAAGGGGTCCTACGACCCCTTTGGACACACTTGAGCATTCAAATGTGTCAAAAGGGGTCATGAGGACTTCCTAGGGGTCCTAGTACACCTTATCATAGGTTAGGACACCTAGAAAGTCCCCATGACCCCTTTCGACACATTGGAACCCTCAAGTGTGTCTGAAGGGGTCCTATAAACCCTTCGAACACACTTGAGCTTTCAAATGTGTCAAAAGGGGTCATGAGGACTTCATAGGGGTCCTAGTACACCTTATCATGCATTAAGACCCCTAGGAAGTCCCCATGACCCCTTTCCACACATTTTTGCCCTTAAGTGTGTCCTAACAGGTCAAATGATCCCTTCAGACACACTTGAGGGTTCCAAAGTGTCAAAAGTCATCATGGGGACTTCCTAGGTGTCCTGGTATGCCTTATCATGCGTAAGGACTCCTAGAAAGTCCCCATGACCCCTATGGACACATTAGAATGCTCAAGTGTTTCTTGAGGGGTCCTACGACCCCTTCAAACACACTTTACAATTCTAATGTGTCAAAATGGGTCATGGGGACTTCCTAGGGGTCCTAGTATTCCTTATCACACGTTAGGAGCCCTAGGAAGTCCCCATGACCCCTTTCAACACATTCAAAACCCAAAGTGTGTCCTAAGGGGTCCTATGACCCCTTCAAAAAGACTTGAGTATTCAAATATGTTAAAAGGGCTCATGGGGACTTCTTAGGGGTCCTAGTACACCTTATCATGTGTTACGACCCCTAGGAAGTCCCCATGGTCCCTTTCAACACATTGGAACCCTCAAGTGTGTCCTAAGGGGTCCTACAACCCCTTTGGACATACTTGAGTGTTCAAATGTGTCAAAAGGCATCATGAGGACTTCCTAGGGGTCCCAGTATGTCTTATCACATGTTAGGACCCCTAGGAAGTTCCCATGACCTCTTTCAACACATTTAAACACTTAAGTGTGTCCTAAGGGGTCCTACTACCCATTCAGACACACTTGAGGGATCCAATGTGTCAAAAGGGGTCATGAGGACTTCCTAGGGGTCCTAGTACACCTTATCATGTGTTACAAGCCCTAGGAAGTCCCCATGACACCTTTTGACACATTTGAACCCTCAAGTGTGTCCTACGGGTTCCTACGACCCCTTTACACACACTTGAAGGTTCCAATGTGTCAAAATGCTTCATTCAGACTTCTTACAGGTCCTAGTATATCTTATCATGTGTTAGGAGCCCTAGGAAGTCCCCATCACCCCTTTTGACACATTGGAACCCTCAAGTGTTTCCCAAGTGGTCCTACAACCCCTTTGGACAAACTTGAGCATTCATAAGTGTTAAAATGTGTCATGGGGACTTCTTAGGGGTCCTAGTATGTCTTATCATGTGTTAAGAACCCTAGGAAGTCCCCATGACCCCTTTGGACACATTGGAATGGTCAAGTGTGTCCTAAGGGGTCCTACAACCCCTTTAGACATAATTGAGCATTCAAATGTGTTAAAATAGATCATGAGGACTTTATAAGGGTCCTAGTATGTGTTATTACATGGTAGGAGCCCTAGGAAGTCCCTAGGACCCCTTATCACATATTGAAATGCTAAAGTGTATCCTAAAGGATCCTACGACCCCTTCGGACACACTTGTGCATTCAAATTTGTCAAAAGGGGTCATGGGGAATTCCTAGGGGTCCTAGTATGCCTTATCACATGTTAGGACATGTAGGAAGTCCCCATGACCCCTTTCAACACATTAGAATCCTCATGTGTGTCCTAAGGGGTTGTATAAATCCTTCAAACACACTTGAGCATTCAAATGTGCCAAAAGGGGTCATGAAGAATTCCTATGGGTCCTAGTACACCTTATAATATGTTAGGACCTCTAGAAATTCCCCATGACCCCTTTGGACACATTGGAATGCTCAAGTGTCTCCCAAGGGTTCCTACGACCCCTTTAGACATACTTGAGCATTCAAATATGTCAAAATGGGTCATGGGGACTTCCTAGGGATCCTTGTATGCCTTATCATGTGTTAGGGACCCTAAGAAGTCTCCATGACCCCCTTGGACACATTATAATGCTCAAGTGTGTCCTAAGGGGTCTTATGACACCTTTGGAAACACTTGACCATTCAAATGTGTCAAAAGAGGTCATGAGGACTTCCTAGGGGTCCTAGTATGCCTTATCATGCGTTAGGACCCCTACGAAGTCCTCATGACCCCTATGCACACATTGGAATGCTCAAGTGTGTCCTAAGGGGTCATATGACCCCTTTGGACACACTTGAACATTAAAATTTTTCAAAAGATTTCATGGGGACCTCCTAGGGGTTGTAATACATTTTATCATGTGTTAGGACCCCTAGGAAGTCCTCACGACCCCTTTGGACACATTAGAATTCCCAAGTGTGTATTAAGGGGTCCTACTACCCCTTCAAACACACTTGAGCTTTTAAATATATCAAAATGGCTCATGAGGACTTCCTATGAGTCCTAGTATGCCTTATCAAGCATTAAGACACCTAGTAAGCCCCCATGACCCCCTTCAACACATTGGAACCCTCAAGCATGTCTTAAGGGGTCCTAAGACCCCTTTGGACACACTTCAGCATTCAAATGTGTAGAAAGGGGTCATGGGGACTTCCTAGGGATCGTAGTATGACTTATCATGCATTAGGACCCCTAAAAAGTCCCCACAACCCCTTTCGACACATTGGAATGGTCAATTGTATCCTAAGAAGTCCTATGACCCCTTTAGACATAATTGAGCATTCAAATGTTTCAAAAGGTGTCATGGGGACTTCCTAGGGGTCTTAGGATGCCTTTTATCACATATTAGGACTTGTAGGAAGTCCCCATGACCCCTTTCAACACATTTGAATGGTCAAGTGTGTTCTAAGGGGTCATACGACCCCTTCAGACACACTTGAGGGTTCCAATATGTCAAAAGGGGTCATGGGGACTTCCTACGGGTCCTAGTACACCTTATAAGACATCAAGACACCTAAGAATTCCCTATGACCCCTTTGGACACATTGGAATGCTCAAGTGTGTCCTAATGGGTCCTAAAATGCCTTCAGACATACTTGATCATTCAAATGTATCAAAATGGGTCATGACAACTTTCTAGGGGTCCTAGTGCACCTTATCATGTGTAAGGACCCCTAGAAATTCCCCATGACCCCTTTCGACACATTGGAATTCTCAAGTGTGTCCCAAGGGCTCCTACAACCCCTTCGGACACACTTGAAAAATAAAATATGTCAAAATAGGTTATGGGGACTTCCTAGGGGTCCTAGTGTGCTTTATCATGCATTAGGGGCCCTAGGAAGTCTCCATGACCCATTTGGACATATTGGAATGGTCAAGTTTGTCCTAAGGGGTCCTACGACTTCTTCAAACACACTTGAGTATTCAAATGAGTCAAAAGGGGTCATGAGGACTTCCTAGGGGTCCTTGTACACCTTATCACATGTTAGGACCCTTAGGAAGTCTTCATGACCCCTATGGACACATTGGAATGCTCAGGTGTTTCCCAAGGGCTCCTACGACCCCTTCGGACATAGTTGAGCATTCAAATGTGTCAAAATGGATCATGGGGACTTCCTATGGGTCCTAGTACACCTTATCACATGTTAGGGACCATAGGAAATCCCCATGACACCTTTCAACACATTGGAATGATCAAGTGTTTCTTAAGGGGTCCTACGACCCCTTCAGACACACTTAAGTGTTCAAATGTGTCAAAACAGGTCATGAGGACTTCCTAGGGGTCCTAGTATGCCTTATCATGCATTAGGAACCCTAGGAAGTCCTCATGACCCCTTTTGACACATTGGAACCCTTAAGTGTGGCCTAAGGGGTCGTACGGCCCCTTTGGACACACTTAAGCATTCAAATATGTCAAAAGGGGTCATGGGGACTTTCTATAGGTCCTAGAATGCCTTATCACATGTTATGACCCCTAGAAAGTCTCTATGACCCTTTTTGACACATTGGAATGCTCAAGTGTATCATAAGTGGTCCTATAACCCCTTAGAGCACACTTGAGCATTCAAATGTGTCAAAAGGGGTCATAGGGACTTCCTAGGGGTCCTAGTATGCCTTATCATGTGTTAAGACCCCTCAGAAGTCCCCATGACCCCTTTCGACACATTGGAACCCTCAAGTGTGTCATAAGGGGTCCTACGATGCCTTTAGACATATTTAAGTGTTCAAATGTGTGAAAAGGGATCATGAGGACTTCATGGAGGTCCTCCTATGCCTTATCATGTGTTAGGACCCCTTGGAAGTCCCCATGACCCCATTCAACACATTTGAACCCTCAAGTGTGTCCTAAGGGATCCTATGACCCCTTCGAACACATTTCAAGGTTCCAATGTGCCAAAAGGGGTCATGGCAACTTCCTAGGTGTTATAGTACACCTTATCATGAGTTAGGAGCCCTAAGAAGTTCCCATGACCCCTTTTGACACATTGGACCCCTCAAGTGTGTCCTAAGGGGTCCTACACCCCCTTCAAATACACTTGAGCATTCAAATGTGTAAAAAGGTGTCATGGGAACTTCCTAGGTCTCCTAGTACATCTTATCATGCTTTAGGACCCCTAAGAATTTCTCATGACCCCTTTGGACATATTGGAATGCTCAAGTGTTTCATAATTGGTCCTACAACCTCTTCGCACACACTTGAGTGTTCAAATGTGTCAAAAAGGGTCATGAAGACTTTTTTAGGTGTCCTAATATGTCTTATCATGTGTTAGAACCCCTATAACGTCTCCATGACCTATTTTGACACATTGAAATGGTCAAGTGTGTCCCAAGGGGTCCTATAACCCCTTCGAATAGATGTGAGCATTCAAGTGTGTCACAGGGACCTCCTAGGGGTCCCAATACACCTTATCATGTGTTAGAACCCCTAGGAAGTCCCATGACCCCTTTGGACACATTAGAATGCTTAAGTTTGTCCTAAGGGGTCCTATGACCACTTCAGACACATTTGAGTGTTCAAATGTGTCAAAAGAGGTCATGAGGACTACCTACGGGTCCTAGTATGCCTTATCATGCGTTAGGACCCCTAGGAAGTTCCCATGACCCCTATGGACATATTCTAATGCTCAAGTTTGTCCCAAGGGCTCTTACAACCCCTTCAAAAAAACTTGAGCATTCAAATGTGTAAAAAGGGGTCATAGGGACCTCTTAGGGGTCCTAGTATGCCTTATCATGTGTTAGGACCCATAGGATGTCCCTATGATCCCTTTGGACACATTGCAATGCTCAAGTTTGTCCTAAGGGGTCCTACGACCCCTTCAGACACACTTGAGTGTTCAAATGTGTGAAAAGGGGTCATGAGGACTTTCTAGGGGTCCTATTATGCCTTAGCACATGTTAGGACCCGTAGGAAGTCCCCATGACCCTTTTAGACCCATTGGAACCCTCAAGTTTGTCCTAATCGGTCCTACAACCCCTTTGGACACACTTGAGCATTAAACTATGTGAAAAGAGGTCATGGGGACTTCCTAAAGGCCCTAGTATACCTTATCATGCATTACGACCACTAGGAAGTCCCCGTGACCCCTTTGGACACATTGAAATGTTCAACTGTGTCCTAAGGGGTCCTACGACCCCTTCGAACACACTTGACGGTTCAAATGTGTCAAAAGGGGTCATGGGGACTTCCTAGGGGTCCTAATATGCCTTAGCACATGTTAGGAGCTCTAAGAAGTCTCCATGACCCCTTTTGACACATTGGAACCCTCAAGTGTGTCCTAAGGGGTCCTGCAACCCCTTCAAACAAAATTAAGCATTCAAATGTGTCAAAAGGGGTCATGGGGACTTCCCAAGGGTTCTAGTATAACTTATCACATGTTAGGACCCTTAGAAAGTCCCCATGACCTCTTGCAGACACATTGGAATGCTCAAGTGTGTCCTAAGGGCTCCTATGACCCCTTCAGACACACTTTAGCATTCAAATGTGTCAAAAAGGGTCATGAGGACTTCCTAGGGGTGCTAGTATGCCTCATTCGGTGTTAGGAACCTTATAAAGTCCCCATGACCCCTTTTAACACATTGGAATACTCAAGTGCATCATAAGGGGACCTATGACCCCTTTGGACACACCAAGTATGCCTTATCATAGATTAGGACCCCTAGGAAGTCCCCATGACCCCTTTGGACACATTGGAATGCTCTACTATGTCTTAAGAGGTTATACAACACCTTTGGACACACTTGAGGGTTCTAATGTATCAAAAGGTGTCATGGGGACTTTCTACAGGTCCTAGTATGCTTTATCACATGTTAGGAGCCCTACGAAGTCTCCATAACCCCTTTCAAAACATCGGAACCCTCAAGTGCATCTTAAGGGGTCCTACAACCTCCTTGAACACACATGAAGATTCAAATGTGTCAAAATGGGTCATGCGGACTTCCTAGGGGTCCTAGTACAACTTATCATGTGTTTGGACCCCTAGGAAGTCCCCATGATCCCCTTGGACACATTTGAATGCTCAAGTGTGTCCTAATGCATCCTACAACCCCTTTGGACACACTTGAGGTTTCTAATGTTTCAAAAGGGGTCATGGGGACTTCCTAGGGGTCCTAGTATGTCTTATCATGTGTTAGGTCCCTTATAAAGTCCCCATGCCCCTTTTGACACATTGGAATACTCAAGTGTGTCCCAAGGGATCCTATGACTACTTCAGACACACTTGAGTATTCAAATGTGTCAAAAGGGGTCATGAGGACTTCCTAAGGGTCCTAGTATGCTTTATCACATGTTAGGACTCCTAGGTAATCCCCATGACCCCTTTGAACACATTGGAATACTCAAGTGTGTCCTAAGGGTTCCTACGACCCCTTTAGATACACTTGAGCATACAAATGTGACAAAAAAGGATATGAAGACTTTTTAGGGGTCTTAGTACACTTTATAATGTGTTAAAATCCCTAGAAAGTCCCCATGACCCCTATGGAAAACTTGGAATTCTCAACTGTGGCCCAAGGGATCCTACAACCGCTTTAGACACAGTTGAGCTTTCAAATGTGTCAAAAGAAGTCATGCAAACTTCCTAGGGGTCCTAGTATGCCTTACCATGTGTTAGGACCACTAGGAAGTCCCCATGACCCCTTTGGACACATTGTAATGATCAAGTGTGTCCTAAGGGGTCATACGACCCCTTCGGCCACACTTGAGGGTTCTAATCTATCAAAAGAGCTCATGGGGAATTTTTAGGGGTCCTAGTACACTTTATCATGCATTAGGAGCCCTAGGAAGTCCCCATAGTCTCTTTGGACACATTCTAATCCTCAAGTGTGTCTTAAGGGTTTGTACGACCCTACGAACACACTTGAGCATTCAAATGTGTCAAAAGGTGTCATGGGGACTTCCTAGGTGTCCTAGTACACATTATCATACGTTATGAACCCTAGGAAGTCCCCATGACCCATTTGGACACATTGAAATGCTCAAGTGTGTCCCAATGGGACCTAAAACCCCTTTAGACACACTTTAGGGTTGCAATGTATCAAAAGGGGTCATAGGGGATTTCCTAGGGGTCCTATTACACCATATCACGTGTTAGGAGCCATAGGAAGTCCCCATGACCCCTATCAACATATTCAAACCCTCGAGTGTGTCCTAAGGGGTCCTACGACCCCTTTGGACACACTTGAGCATTCAAATTTGTCAAAAGGGGTCATGGGGACTTCTCATGGGTCCTAGTACACCTTATCATAGTTTAGGACTCCTAAGAAGTCCCCATGACCCATTTCAGACACATCGGAATGCACAAGTATGTCTTATCACACGTTATGACCCCTAGGAAGTCCCCATGACTCCTTTGGACACATTGGAATGCTCAAGTGTCTTCTAATTGTTCCTACGACCCCTTCAAACACACTTGAGTGTTCAAATGTGTCAAAAGGGGTAATGAGGACTTCCTAGGGGTCCTTGTAGGCCTTATCACGCAATATGACCCCTAGAAAGTCCTCATGACCCCTTTTGACACATTGGAATGCTCAAGTGTGTCCCAAGGGGTCCTACAACCCCTTTGGACACACTTGAGAGTTCAAATGTGTCAAAAAAGGTCATGAGGACTTCTTAGGGGTCGTAGTACACATTATCACAAATTATGACACTTAGGAAGTCCCCATGACACCTTTGGACACATTAATATGCTCAAGTGTGTCCTAAGGGTTCCTACGACCCCTTTGGACACACTTGAGCATTCAAATGTGTCAAAAAAGGTCATGAGAATTTCCTAGGGCTCCTAGTACACCTTATAATGTGTTCTAACCTGTAGGAAGTCCCCATGACCCCAATGAAAAAATTGGAATGCTCAAGTGTGTGGCAAGGGTCCCTATGACCCCTTCGGACACACTTGAGCATTCAAATGTGTCAAGAGGGGTCATGGGGAGTTCCTAGGGGTCCTAGTATGTCTTACCATATGTTAGGACCGCTAGGAAGTCCCCATGACCCCTTTGGACACATTGGAATTCTCAAGTGTGTCCTAAGGGGTCTTACAAACCCTTCAGACACACTTGATGGTTCTAATGTGTCAAAAGAGGTCATGAGGACTTTCTAGGGGTCCTAGTATGCTTTATCATGCATTAGGTACCCTAGGAAGTCTCAATAACCCCTTTCGACACATTGAAACCCCCAAATGTGTCTTAAAGGTTCATACGACCCCTTCAGACACATTTGAGGATTCAAATGTGTCAAAAGTGGTCATGGGGACTTCCTAGGTGTCCTAATACATGTTATCATGCGTTATGATCCCCAGGAAGTCCCCATGACCCCTTTGGACACATTGGAATGCTCAAGTGTGTCCTAATGGGTCCTATGACACCTTGAGACACACTTTAGGGTTCCAATGTGTCAAAAGGGTTGATGGGTACTTCCTA
Source organism: Chamaecyparis obtusa (assembly GCA_027943335.1). Taxonomy (NCBI): domain Eukaryota; kingdom Viridiplantae; phylum Streptophyta; class Pinopsida; order Cupressales; family Cupressaceae; genus Chamaecyparis; species Chamaecyparis obtusa. Next base: position 197,370 of record BSBK01001633.1, read on the forward strand.
GGGGTCCTAGTATGCCTTATTATGCGTAGGAGCCCTAAGAAGTCCCCATGACCCTTATCAACACATTCAAACCCTCAAGTATTTCCTAAGGGGTCCTATAGCCCCTTCAGAAACTCTTGAGCATTCAAATGTGTCAAAAGGGGTCAAAGGGACTTCCCACGGGTCCTAGTACACCTTATCACGCGTTATGACCCATAGGAAGTCCCCATGATCCATTTTGGACATAGTAGAATGCTCAAGTGTGTCCTAAGGAGTCCTATGAGCCATTTGGACACACTTGAGCCTTCAAATGTTTCAAAACATGTCATGAGAAATTCCTAGGGGAGCTATTATGCATCATCACATGTTACAAACCCTATAAAGTCCCCATGACCCTTTTCGACACATTGGAATGCTCAACTGTGTCCCAAGAGGTCCTATGAGCCCTTCGGGAACACTTGAGCATTCAAATGTGTCAAAAGGGGTCATGGGGATTTCCTAGGGGTCTTAGTATGCCTTATCACATATTAGGACCCCTAAGACATCCCCATGACCCCTTTGGACACATTGGATTGTTCTATTGTGTCATAAGGGGGCCTACAACCCCTTTGGACACACTTGACAGTTCCAACATTTCAAAAGGGATCATGGGGACTTTTTAGGGGTCCTAGTACACTTTATCATGTGTTAGGACCCCTAGGAAGTCCCTATGACCCCTATGGAACAATTAGAATGCTCAAAAGTGTCCCAAGGGTTCCTACGACCCCTTCAAACATAGTTGAGCATTCAAATGTGTCAAAAGGGGCCATGGGAACTTCCTAGGGGTCCTAGTACACCTTACCATGCATTAGGACCCCTAGGAAGTGCCCATGATCCCTTTGGACACATTGGAATACTCAAGTGTGTCTTAAGGGGTCCTATGACCCCTTTAGATACTCTTGAGTGTTCAAATGTGTGAAAAGGGGTCATGAAGACTTCCTAGGGGTCCTAGTACACCTTATCACGCGTTAGGACCCCTAGGAAGTAGCCGTGACCCCTTTCAAAATATTGGAACTTTCAAGTGTGTCTTAAGGGGTCCTACGACCCCTTTAGACACATTTGAGCATTCAAATGTGTCAAAAGGGGTCATTGACACTTTCTAGGGGTCCTAGTATGCTTTATCACATGCTAGGACCTATAGGAATTCTGCATAACCCCTTTGGACACACTGGAATGCTCAAGTGTGTCCTAAGGGGTTCAACGGCCCCTCCAAACACACTTGAGGGTTCTAATGTGTCAAAAGGGGTCATGGGGACTTTCTAGAGCTCATAGTATAATTTATCTTAGGTTAGGAGCCCTAAGAAGTCCCCATAACCCCTTTCGACACATTAGAACCCTCAAGTGTGTCTTAAGGGGTCCTACGAACCTTGCAAACACAATTGATCATTCAAATGTGTCAAAAGGGGTCATGGAGACTTCCTATCGGTCCTAGTATGCCTTATCATGTTTTAGGACCACTAGGAAGTCCCCATGACCCCTTTGGACATAGTGGAATATTCAAGTGTGTTCTAAGGGGTCCTACGACCTCTTCAGACACACTTGAGGGTTTAAATGTGTCAAAAGGGGTCATGGGGAATTCCTAGGGGTCCTAGTATGCCTTGTCACATGTTAGGACCCATAGGAAGTCCCCATGACACCTTTGGACACATTAGAAATCTCAAGTGTGTCCAAGGGGTCCTACGACCCCTTTAGACACACTTGAGTGTTCAAATGTGTCAAAAGGGGTCATGAAGACTTCTTAAGGATCCTAGTATGTCTTATCATGTGTTAGGACCCCTAGAAAGTCCCCATGACCCCTTTTGACACATTAGAATGCTGAAGTGGATTCAAATGGGTCCTACGACCCCTTCGGACACACTTGAGCATTAAAATGTGTCAAAAGGGGTAATGAGGACTACATAGAGGTCCTAGTCGACCTTATCATGCATTAGGACCCCTAGGAAATCCCCATGACCCTTTTGGACACTGTTGGGGCTCAAAAATGAGGAAGGCATTTTTAGGTCCCCTATGTGGATTTTTGCAATGAAGTGCTCTTTTTGCTTTGGAAGGTCAGTTTGATGATGTTGCTTTGAAGGGTCCTAATATGAAGTCAATTTGAAATCAAGTGATACGGGTTCTTAGATGCTTGGAACACTCTTCATTCAGCATATTCAGTGGTTTGCAACTTTTACTTTTCAGTTCGAGTTGATTTAGTAAGTACCCATTTTGAGGGATTCACCTAAAACTTGCAGTTTGTCACTTGGAGCTTTTCTTGTCAGGAGCCCTATTTGGAGGCCTATATCTTTTACCTAGGGATTGATCCATGCAAACTGATTGTTGATCTGTGATCTATGGTGAAAGTGGTACATGTGTTCCAAGTTTTAAGTTATTATGAATCCGTTTGATCACTTTTCAGGGGCCATTTTGTAGGCAATTTCTACTGACTGCATTGCTAAACAGTGTAACTGCTTGTCAAGACACTACTTTGCATGCTTATAACTTTTTCCAAGTTGCACTCTTGATCAGATGGTTTTCTTTGTTGCATTGTGGGCATGAAGTACTTCTTATTTTGTGATTTTGACCCTTGTACCAATCCGTTTGGTGGGTTTTCAAAGGTGTTTCCGTTTGCAACTTTTGCAAGTTGTGTGTTGTGTTCTACCGACAGTGATTTGTCGCCCCGTTTGACCCCTTATAACTTTTAGCCAGAGAGTCCTATGACCTTGATTCCTTTTGCATCACGAATCATGTTGCAAACACTTGTCCCGATAGGAGTTTCAACTCTTGACGAATCCATTTGCTATAAGAGCAACGCTATCTCCTGGAGCTATTCACACAAGTCTGCAAGTTTCACTATGTCTTCAAACTAAATGCCTAACATTGACCTCCTGCCGTTTTTGGCTCGTTGCACTTATTAAAGAAATTCCTTTTGCACTCTGTTGCATTTGTCAGATACTTCATGTGGCCAAAGTTTCAGACCTCTGCCAATCCATCTGCCTATTTTTTAAATTCAATCAAAACGATTAAAATATTTGTCGTCAATTGTGTCATGTCTCACCTATGCAGATCGTCAACTTCAAATTGTTATATCTTTTCGTTGGGATGTCGAAACTGAGTGCCGTCAGTTGCATTATTTATGATGAATATTGATCTAACACCGGTTAAATTTTCAAGCTCCCAGGCATCTTTTCATTTTTTGCTAAAATGTGCGCCTAGCCGGTTTTTATTCTGAATTATATTTTAATCGTTTTGCATGATTAAAATTCCATATGCCCCGGCGGAGGAAAAATCTAAATTTTTGCAGGGTTGAAGGATGAACTACAAATTTTAACTATACAAATTGGCGGGACTCGAAAGGGTGTTTTGACTTGTTTTCTAGGTCGGTCAAAATTGCCATTTGCGGTGTTCGGGCAAAGTTTGCCGGTTGATTTGGATTGCATTTCAAGTGCTTTCAGTCGATGCCCAGATTGTGAAATTTGTGCCTGAGGGTGTTATGGGTGAGATTTGAATGGGAACAAAAAAAAATTTAGCCGGGCCCACTTTTGGACCCGACTTCATGCCTTAAGTTTTCAGTGATGCTTCGCCATAATGGAACAGAGTTGGTAAATCTGAAAGATTTCACAACCTTTGCCAATATCCTCTCTGTCGGTGTGATAATGGGAGCTTTGAAAAAAGTTATAGACATCCATCAAGTACAGAGGATAGAGGAAATTTTGTGAGATGTTGTAGTTAAAATTACCCTGGTAGACAATAATGTGTAGAATTTCAACTATGACTGCATAAGAAAAAAAAAATGCAGCATTAAGAGCTTTTAAAACGATCAAGGGTAGCCTGCGTGAATACAAAAGAACGAGCTAGTCAGAAAATAAAACATCCCAGCATCAATTTCAAAGAGACTCCAACGTATTCAAAAGGAATTCAGCGCCAGGTAAAAGCAGAATCAGCATTTCACAAAAGATAAGAAAGCGACAGCATTTTAAAGGAATGAATCAGAGACCCAGGATTACTACACACTCCCAGCATAAATGGGGGTTTTCAGTGTTAAAAAATAATGGCCCAGCGCCATAAAATAAAATCCCAATGTCCAAGCAAGAATCAACATTTGATAAATAAGGTCTCAGAATTGCAAAACGGCCCAGCACTTGTAAAAACATGCCCAATGTCCAAATAAACGACCCAGCAAGCATAAGACATCCAACACTAAGTTAATAATGCCCAGCAATAGAGGAAAACACCCAGCAAAAAGGATGGAAGGTTTTCGCAGGGAAGAAATGGAGTTTCAGAGGTTTTTGTTCATACTGGGATATCCCACATTGAAGCTGGGGCAAAATAGAGAAGTGTTTATAAGAAAAAACATACAGGGAACATTGTAAAGCAATGAAGAAAAGACACTTTGTGGGCTCCCTCATGCGCACATTGTCCAAGGTGATTGATGATGTAAACGTGGCCCCCATGCGCTCAGGTAAAGTAATTTTAATAAAATGTTGAATTGTAGGTCCGTTCAGATCTCAAGATGAGCGCCAAATCTTGCGGTGGTCGTTGATCCACTAAGAAAAGTTGCTCACCAGTTAGTGTAAGCATTTCAATGACAAAGTGCCATGTGGCATGATGATGATGTGGTAAGATGTTGCAGTTGGGCGCTTAGGTGGACCCGCGAACAAATAAATTTGTGACACATGGTGAACGATGGTGACATGGCACTGACAAGACAGAGGAAGGAGTAGATGGTCGGCTATCTCGGGATGCATGCCAATCTAACAGTCGTCGCTAAGGCGCAAAGGGAAGATGCATGAGGTTTAACCATGGTGGATTAATGAGATGCTGACATGTGTCCCGAGGTGATCTGGCATATAGACGTCCAGTCAGCAAGGTGGGCCAATCATGAAGTGACAAGTGGCACGGGGATGTGTAGGTGTCCAACATGGCAATGAGGTGGAATGGTGAACCAATAAGATGTCGCCACATGGCATGTGGGCCCGATTTCAAACTTCAAGTGTCTGCATGATTTGAATTTCGAATTTAATAAAGTTGCATTATTCAAAAATTTCAAATATTTTATTAATACAGTCTGCTCATAAAATGGCGTCCTGGGTCATGTTTTTAGCCAAACATAGACATATTATATATCGCCGGAATCATCTCGAAACGAGGAATGCATTGATGAAGTTTATTTTTAGCTCTGAGATGGTTGGTGAGAGCAGTAATGGTCTATTTCATCGGAGGTCATTTTTGGATAAAGAATTACAGATATTTTGTAAAAGTTTCTGGAATGTAATCAGATTTCAGAATTGTCTAGGATATTTTGTTGAGTTTTAGGGTTGACTAGTGTGCCCTAAAATTGCCCTAATTGATATTTTTGTATCCTTGTTTCTATAAAGGGAATTTTGTAATCTTTTTGAAGGGCTGGCTGGAAATTCTTGACATAGGAAGCTGAAAAGCTCATTGTGTATCCTCAGTCCAGATTGTAACATGTTTTGTAGGCTGTATCATTAAAGGGAAAAAACCTTCAAAGTCTTTTGCATATTGTCTAAAAGCAGTGTTATGAAATAGTTTGTTATACAGGAACTTGAGTCCTCATACTTAATGCAATTTTTAGTTTTCAGATCTCTCCTTCAGTTGTGTTTCTTGGGTTTTGAGTTTTGTGACTCTTTGCACAGGGTTTACTTGTGTGTATGTTTTATCTCTCAACCTTGATCTTGGATCAAGTTAAAAGCCTCTGAGTGAAGCATAGATTCATTTGGCTCAATCAGGAAGGATATTTCTAAGCAGTGAATGAATCTGGTATGTTATGTTTATGGCTTAGAATCTGTGTTCTTGTATTCTGTATCTATCTCAGATGTATTGCCCAATGGATAAGGCACTGATCAGAAATTAGTATCTCCTCTATTGGTTCATCTTTGGCAGGATTGTTTACATTCTGGAAGAAAGCATTAAATCATTACCAGTACTCTACTTTTATTTACTTTTATGTTGTCCTACCCAGTGATGGAGGATCAATGAACAATAGGTTGTTGTTTAGTATTCTCTCATTGATTTCATTTGTTGAAAGATCCAATAAAGAAATAGGGGGCAGAGTTAAGACTATCAGTTAAGAGTTAAATACTATTGGATCAAGTGTACCCGCCTTGGTTTGACAGAGCTAGAAGCAGAAGAGGGAAAATCCATCCCTATAGTTGGTCCAGTTGCCTATAGATTGCCCACATTTGGAACTAACCAATCCTTAATATCCATCATAGGCATATTGGTGTCTCTTTGAGTGTAAAATCCTTTCTAGGAACCAACAAAATGGTGACTCTGTTGGGGAATAGAGATTGTAATCAGAATAAAATAGTGTAGGTTCCAAGTTGAGCTAGACTCCTGACCTGGCTATTTAAATCAGTTGATATCTCTGGTGTTATAAATCAGTTATAAAAAATGTGGGTACAAGTAGAGCTAGACTCCTGGCTGGCTTGTTTATCATATCTAGTGGTTTCCATTGAAAATGCAAAGAGTCAGTTTGAAAACTTTTAAAATCATCTCACCAAGTTGTGAGTGGCGACTATGAGATCCTATGTTTGATCAGTGTAAAGTTTAGAATAGAGAAATGATGTATTCATGTCTGATAAACATTTTTTGAGATTCTGGTGAACTTTGTGTTGGCTGGAAGAAGTATAAAAAATAGAGATAAAGTATCTTTCCTCTCCAAGGAGGTGGCGGCTCTACAAAAAAGAAATTTGATGGAGCTTTGAAGTGAGCTCTGAAACTGGCCATTATTTCCAGCCAAAGAAAAATTGCAGCATCAAGAACTTACCAGGTATTCCTCATTAGATGTTTTGTATTTGTATAATCCTATTTGGTGAAAAAAAGTCACCATATAAAAGGATTTTAGAATTGCGGGTCTGCATATTTCTCTAGATTTGTAAATAAAAATATGGGTTGTATCATTGGAGGAATATGTATGTGTAAGAAGTTTTATGGTTGTGTAAGTTGTTTGTAATAAAAATCTGAAAACCTCATTAAGAGGAGGTGCAGTCCATAATGGATTCAAGTAGAGGTTTTTCTGGACAGAGGTATGCACCATTATGTTTTGATGGCATACATGGTTTCCCGAATGAGATTCCTACCAAGATTAGGAAGCATTTAAAAGAGTTTAAGGGGAAACAATCAGAATCAGCATGTGATCATTTGCAAGAGTTCGCTGATCTGATGGGAGACTTTGAAATTTTCCATGAAGATGTTATCATGAAGCTACTAGTTCAAACATTGAAGGATGATGCCAGGGTTTGGTTTTATTCACTACCAGCAAATTCTATGTCTTCATGGGAGGACTTCAATTCAGTTTTCTTAGAACAGTTTGCTGAGAGAATATATGTGAGTATCCTGCTAAACAAATTGGTGGATATTCAAATTGAAGAGGATGAATTGGTTCCATCTTTCAATATCAGATTTGTTAAAGCATTGCATGATATCCCAAAAGACTATAGACCCAATGACCATGTTTGTTTAGTAATTTATTTGGGTGCATTCGGTAAAAAGATGAGCTTCTTGTTAAGAAATAAAGAGCCAAATAGTTTACATTAGGCTTTTATGACAGCGATGGACATTGAAAATAACTTGAAATATAAGATTGCCAAAGGGTTTTTATCCACTGGAGTCCATTGTCATGATGTTCCAATTAAAGAGGATAGGTTTAAATCAGCATACGATTTTCAATGTCAGGGTGTTTCCATCTCTACCGATCCTACTGATCATGTTTCATGTCATGCTTTTGAATTGAATGAGAGTGAAGAAAATTTGCAGCAAATAGTGATTGCCCCTGATGTAGAGGCTAGCTTGATTGGTGAAGATTTGCAACATTTTCTTGGTGCAGAGACTGATATCTACAAAGGGTATATACTAGACAGGTTTCAAACTAGTTCTCCTGAATATGAGGTTGCAAAGACTTTCTATTTGCAATCAAGTTATGAAAATGAAGAGGGGACAGATCTTTCATTAGTTGGTGATGAAACACCTAGTGATGAATTCATGTCAGATTTCAGTAATGCTAAAAGTGAGGAAGAAGATTCAAGGAGTCAAAGTGATCCTGATCTTCTTCAAGACAAACCAATGATTTATGATCAACTCTGTGAAGAAGATAAACAATTGTCATATGCTGAGAATGAATGCGAAAGAGCTAATATGACTGAAACATTAAAAATTTCTTGTGTTTCGGATAACAGTGGTGATGAAATTGATTTTTTAGTTTGTATGTTTTCATCTTTTGATTTACCATGTGAAGTTGTCAATCCAAAGAGAAATGAAGGATCTTATGAACCTGAATATGAAACCATGACAGCTCATTTTGTCGTTGAACCGGAAATGGAAGTCATCCAGTTTGATGAAGATATTGGAGATTTTGATATTGTCAATGATACAAAATTAGTATCTTATTAGGAAGAAGTTGATAGTGCTCACAATCTCCCCTTCAATAGTGAATTATGTCAAGGAGATGTGTACCAAAGGAGAGACATGAGAGATGGGCTGCCTACAGATTTGTCTAAAACTCAATTTGAAATATTCGATAACAAGCTGAGTGATGTTTCAAATTTCATGTCAGATTGTTCATTTCAGCCAGAGCTATGTTCTTTCATCCAGGAATTGGATGTAAAGAGTGCAGATGTCCTATTTTTGAAGAATGCTGAAACAACACAACAAAGACATATCAATAACCAGATAGAAAATGAAAATTTTTATTTTCTAATTCAGCATGATGTTACCCAGGATGAAATCAGTTCAATGCCACAAGTTGTAGTTCAGAATGATTTCCTTGAAGACATGTGTGACATCCACATGGTTGAAGTCCAAGGGTTCTCTTTTGATGTTCAAACACGAAATGAGGATGCTGATTATTTTCCATTTACAAAATTGAAAAATCAGGACAACATGTTTAGAGTTTCCAAATTTTGCATTGGTTGTGATGTTTTGTCAGATAAAGAAGCACGTTTTCCAAGTAATCAAAAGTTAGATTATGAAGGTATGACAGAAAGATCTCTTTTTGAGTAGCCTTGTGCAAATGAGGGTTATGAAGCTGATAGTGAATTCAGTGAATATGAGGATGTTGAAGAAGAGTCTACAGTTGAAAAGGTTTTTACTAAAAAATTTTAAGACCTCTCCTTTTATCAGCATAAGAGAACAGTCTTATTCTCTCAATATAAGAAAAGTTTGTGCAAAAATCAAAGGGATATATATGATGCCGATGAAAGTTGTTGCAATAAAGATTTTATCCGAGAGTATGTGTCCCCTGTTTCAAATGAGAAGGAGGTTTTCAGTATAAATCAAGAAGCCAAAGAAAACAAAAATGAACTCCAGTACACACTAAGTAGTGAGGAAATCTCTGACCTGGTAGAGGATGATTTTCAAAGGTATGCTCTTACCTTTGATTTTACACTTTCATGCCTGAAGGATATGTGTTTTGACAATGATGATATTAGCAAAGGTGTGAAATATGATGCATGTTATGTCATTCCTATTCCTATAACTGGATTGAATACTTTGCAAGATTGTGATGCATATGAATATGAACACTCATATGCTGATACAGATTCAAATTTTGATGAGTTTAGTGTGAGGGGTTGTTGTGTAAATCAGAGTACTGAGGAAAGTGATGAATCTGAATGTGATCTCTCAGCTCTACAAGTTTCAGAGGAAACATTATTTGATCTTTCAGATTTATATGTTCAGAACATTGATAGAGGTTGTGAAGAGAGTGCTTCCTTTCATTTATTTTATGAGGAAATGATTTTCATTTGTTTGCAAAATGATCTTTTGATTGATAGCATTGTTTCTCCACAACCTAATGAACTGAGTTATTAAGAGGAACCTCCAGCAACGCTATAATGAACATGCACGAAATAACAGAAATATAGAGCAAAGTAGAACTCAGAGTGAGTCTATTGATCACGGGCCACTTCGAGGGGGTAACCTCCTTTGAGGAAGCTCAATACAATAAACTCTTTGGTACCAATAAAGGACTCAACACCCACTTATATACTAAGTGCGATCTAGAAAAGTAATACTACCTATGCATGTGGGATAATAAAATAAACTAACGGGATGACTTACAAAGCATATGCGTCCAACAACACTACACTAATAGAATAAATAAAAGGAACACATAGGTTCCTAACATCCCCTCCCCCTCAGAAAAAGCTTTGTCCTCAAAGCTTAAGGTGTGGAAATTGTTGCTGAATCTGAAGAAGGGGTTCCCACGTAGCATCCTCTGGTTGCATGCCATGCCACTGAATCAATACCTTAGAGATAGAGCGAGAGCGAAGCTGACAAGTGCGCCGGTCAAGGATTGCGTCAGGCTCCAAAATAATGGATCCTTCCTTATCCAATTCAGGTAGAGTAGTCTGTGCTTTGATGTTAGTGCCAAAACTTCCTTGAGACAAGAAACATGAAATACTAGATGAATGCGAGAAGAAGGAGGAAGTTCTAGTTTGTAAGCAACTGAACCAATCTTCTGCAGAACTTTATATGGCCCATAAAATTTGGGGGCCAACTTATGACGCCCTTTAAGCTTTAGGGAGGATTGCTTGTATGGTTGAAGATGAAGAAAAACCATATCCCCAACTTGGAAAGAGCACTCAGAATGATGTTGATCTACTTGTTGTTTCATGCGATTGCGGGCTATGTGAATATTATCCTATAAAGTGCGAAGAATCTGATCCCTGGTGTGGAGAACTGTGTCAACTGCCTGAACTGGTGAACTACTGGGAGTGTAGGGAAGGAGTACTGGGGGTACCTACCCATAAACTACTTCATATGGAGTCATTTTAAATGCCGTATGGTAAGAGGTATTGTACCACCATTCTGCAAGAGGAAGCCACTTGGCCCACTGATGTTGCTATTCAGAAGGGAAGCAGCAAAGATAAGTTTCCAAACATTTGTTGATGATTTCGGTCTGACCATCAGTTTGTGGGTGATAACCCAAACTCATCTTCATTTTGGTACCAACTTGCTGAAACAATGCTATCCAAAAATGACCGGTAAAAGCTGCATCACGGTCAGAGATAATGGAAGAAGGGAGGCCATGTAGATGAAAGATCTGGTCCATGAAGATCTGTGCAACTGAGGAGGTAGTATAGGGGTGGTTGAAGGCACAAAAATTACTATATTTGGAGAGACGATCAACCACAACCAAAATCACTATTTTGCCACCAAATTTAGGAAGCCCTTCGATGAAATCCATAGAAATGTCAATCCAAATCCATGTAGGGATGGGAAAGGGTTCCAATAAACCAGGAGGGAGGGTCATTTCACCCTTGTGGCGTTGGTAGGTATCACATTCAGCCACCATCTATTGAATCATCTGTTTCATTCCTTTCCAAAAAAAATTTCGCCTTGCCCGCTCATAAGTCTTGAGAAACCCAGAATGTCTGGCTGAAGGAGAAGCATGGAGTTCATAAAAGATAGCCTGTTGCAAATCTGGATTTTGAGGAAGTGCTAGATGCCCCTTATAGTGGAGAGAAGCACCATCCCATGAATAATGTGGTACCATAGAAGGATTATTGGCCAACTGGTGAATGATCTAAGATAAAGAGGGGTCACTGACATAGCCCTGTTGAACAGATTCTAACCAATTTGGGATTGACATAGAAATAGCTGAAAGTGAAGCTTGATCATCAAATGTGCGGGAAAGAGCATCAGCCACAATATTGTCCTTACCCTTCTTGTAGGTGATCTCATAATCATACCCCATGAGTTTGCTGACCCATTTCTGTTGTGCAGGGGAGGATACTCATTGTTCCAGGAAGTATTTCAAACTTTGGTGATCAGTCTTGATGCAAAAATGACTCCCAAGGAGGTATGGTCGCCACTTCTATACAGCATGCAAAATAGCCATCATTTCTTTTTCATATGTAGATAAGGCTAGATTCTTACCAGAAAGAGCTTTGCTAGTGAATGCAATAGGATGGTCATCTTGAAGGAGAACAACACCCAGTCCATTACCACAAGCATCACTCTCAATAGTAAAGGGCTTAGAAAAATCTGGCATAGCAAGAACAGGTGTACTACACATAGCTTGTTTCAGTTGTGCAAATGCATTCTCAGCAACTTGGGTCTAGGTAAAAGCATCCTTTTTTAACATAGCTATCAATAGTGCTGCAATCTTCCCATAATTCTTGACAAACTTTCAGTAATAGCCAGTCAGACCCAAAAAACCTTGAAGGTTCTTGAGAGTTTGAGGATGTGGCCAATTTTTCATAGCATCTATTTTGGTAGGATCCACCCGAACCCCATGGTGTGAAACAATATGCCCGAGATACTCCACTTCCTTCTGGCCAAACACACATTTTGACATTTTTGCACAGAGTTGATGATCAGAGAGAAGTTGCAGGATGAGTTCCAGATGATGGAGATGCTCAGCCCAAGTTTTTCTATAGATGAGAATATCATCAAAGAAGACCAGAATGAATTTTCTGAGGTAGGGCTGGAATATTTTATTCATCACTACCTGAAATGTTGAAGGAGCATTAGTGAGGCCAAAGGGCATGACTAAAAATTCATAGTGACCATCATGTGTGCGGAAGGCTATTTTAGGAATATCCTCCTCATTGACCCTAATTTGATGATACCCAGAACGAAGATCTAACTTTGAGAAAAAATGAGTGCCATGAAGCTCATCAAGAAGTTCATCAACAACTGGAATGAGAAACTTATCCTTTATGGTGATATTATTAAGGGCTCAAAAATCAATGCAGAGTCGCCAAGACCCATCTTTTTTGTGGACCAGTAGAACTGGAGATGAAAAAGAACTAGTACTAGGGCGAATAATACCTTGCTTTAGTAAATCACGAACAAGCATCTCAATTTCAGTCTTTTGATAAAAGGGGTAGTGGTAGGGCCTAATATTGGGTGGGACACTACCAGGAAGGAGCTGAATACGGTGGTCCTCTGGGCGAGATGGTGGCAAGCCCGTAGGTTCAGCAAATATAGTGGAATACTTATCCAAAATTTTTTGTAGATCTGCAAGAGTACTAGAGACTACTGATGGCTGCATTTGGATGGAATGGAGCTGAGCAATGACACCATGTGAATTCTTCTTAAGAAGCTTTTCCATATGAGGTGAACTGATGATGCTGAGAGACCCAGGCTACAAGCCTGTCAAAGTGTGTTGTTGCCCACTGACTGAAAACTTCATCCAAAGTTCAGAAAAATCCCAGAGAATGGGACCAAGAGTGCGTAACCATTGGGCACCCAAAACCACATCACAACCCCGTAAGGGCAAGGAAAACATGTCAGAGCGTAGGGTATAATCTCCAATAGAGAGACGCACATTGCAACATTTCCCTTTGCAAGGTAAAGTGCCCCCATTAGCAATCATGACTTCAAAGTTAGAGTAGGGATGAACAAAGCAATCAGCCCGTTTGGCTATGCTGGGGTCAATGAAGTTGTGAGTGCTACCAGAATCAATGAGGATAGTAAGAGGGACCTTCTTGAATTAACTCCAAACCCACATGGTTTGTGGGGTAGTGACTCTGGCTAAAGCATGGACAGATATCTCTAGTTGGGCTTCTGGTTCAACCTCTTCATCTACTATTTCTTGAGCATCTTCATACTCTTCCTGTTCGGGTGGGGAATCCACATCCAAGAGATACAGCTTTTGCTGCACACATCTATGGCCTCGGGACCATTTCTCATCATAATTATAGCAAAGCCCTTTTTCCTGATGGGCTCGCATCTCTGTTTCAGACAAGTGCTTGATAGGAGTAGTTTTGGGAGTTGGTGTGACCGGAGGGTGTTGAGAGCTTGCATTTCGAAATGGAACAAAATTAGATCTAGATCATTGTAAAGCATTGATCTTGTCCTCCGCTAATTTAGCCAACCCAAGGGCTTCCATCATAGTAGTGGGCCGAAACATTTTGACTTCAGATCGAAGTGCATCCTTCAAACCACTGATAAAATAACTATGAAAGAATTCATTAGACAATCCCTCTGTGTGATTAGCTAATTTTTCAAACTCTGTTTGGTATTCTCTCACCGTGCCTGTTTGTCAAAGTTTAGTGAGTGTGCTTGTGAAGTCATCAAAATCACTAGGGCCAAAACGCTTCAAAAGAAGTGTACACAATTCTATCCAGATGGGATCATTGTTAGCCTTGATGTACCAACGGAACCATTGAAGAGCGTCATGCTCCAAATGAAAAGATGTAAGTGAAACTTTGTTGAAATCTATAGTATTATGCAAACTAAAATACTGCTCTGCCCGGTAAATCCATCCAGTTGGATCAGCACCATCGAAGCGAGGAAAATCAAGCTTCGATCCACGAAAAGGGCTAGAACTAGTGTCGGCAGAATGGCCTCGGTTCAGGCTTGACTGTTGAAGAGTGAGACCGAGAAACTTTTCATCCAGATCTTGAAGTCTGGTCTTGAGGGAGGCAAGTTCCTCCTCCATGATTTTTGCTCCTGTACGGGCGACAACTATATAGCAGGGTTTTTTTTTTTTTTTCTATTTTTGGGGAATGGGAAGAAAAAGAGAAATAGAAACTTTTTCAGTAAGGGTAAACTTGGAGTTGGGCAAAACTCAGATGGGTAATGAGGGTTCGAAGAGTGGATATGCATTTTCTGATGAAAAGGAAAAAAGAAAAATGAGGGTTTCAGGGGTGGGGAGGCAGAATGGGAAGAGCGGTCTAAGAGGGACAAAGGAGCAGAATGAGGAAATGAACCTTGTGGCTTTGATTTGGTGCCGATTGGCTGAGAAACGAAAAAGTTAGGGCAAACCTTAAAATTTGAGAAATAAGGGATTTAAGGCTTAAAAATGGGGAATTGGGGTTAGGGTCCTCAAGGAAGGAAGTATGCGAAAGGGTATGTCGGGGGTGCTGAGAAACTTTGAGAGGAAACCAGAAAGAAGCAAGGAAGCTATAGCGAAAAAACTCAGATACTAACAACGGAATTGAAATATCGCAAGAACAATAATTTATGTAATTTGAAATAACCCAATTGTAACACAGATGAGATTTGAGAAGAACCTGAAGAACCTAAAATGAAAAAAAGAATTTCGACCAGCGAGCCCAAGAAAGTGCTCTGATACCAGATGAGAGGAACCTCCAGCAACGCTATAATGAACATGCACGAAATAACAGAAATATAGAGCAAAGTAGAACTCAGAGTGAGTCTATTGATCACAGGCCACTTCGAGGGGGTAACCTCCTTTGAGGAAGCTCAATACAATAAACTCTTCGGTACCAACAAAGGACTCAACACCCACTTATATACTAAGTGCGATCTAGAAAAGTAATACTACCTATGCATGTGGGATAATAAAATAAACTAACGGTACGAATTACAAAGCATATGCATCCAACAACACTACACTAATAGAATAAACAAAAGGAACACATAGGTTCCTAACAATTATTCAGTAGTTGAAATCTTTCATAAAGATAAATCTGAAAATCATTTCCATTTTCAACCAAATAAATTTTTAGTAATGCATGATGGTCATTATGTCTCAATTTTTGACGCATTACTTGATGAATATTCTTTTTCCAGTCAACATCAAGAAGAGGTAATGAATCCTCCGTACTTCCTAGAATATGAAAATGATGGTTGTGACTGGAGGAGTTTTGGATTTAGCAAATTCAGAGTTATCTCTTAGCTCAAAAATTTTCACATATGCTGGCAGTGTGTTTGTCAAAAGTTTTTCAGATTGCTTGTCTCATCTGGAGATCAGAATCATATTTTTGATAGAGGCAAACAATGGTTTCAGTTTTGAGGCTTTGAGCCTTTGTGAGTGATGTATATATTGTACAGCTCTTTCTTTTAGTCGTGTGTTTCTTTCAGCAGGGTTCCAAGTTTTTGAAAAGGAGCAAGTAGTCAGTTTTCATTTTTGGGTGGTCTGCTCTGCCAAAGATTCCTGAATTCTCTGCATGCCCGCAAGGGGCACGCGTCCCCAGTCAGAGCCACTATTGGGGCTCAAAAATGAGGAAGGCATTTTTGGGTCCCCTATGTGGATTTTTGTAATGAAGTGCTCTTTTTGCTTTGGAAGGTCAGTTTGATGATGTTGCTTTGAAGGGTCCTGATATGAAGTCAATTTGAAATCAAGTGATACGGGTTCTTAGATGCTTGGAACACTCTTCATTCAGCACATTTAGTGGTTTGTAACTTTTACTTTTCAGTTCGAGTTGATTTAGTAAGTACCCATTTTGAGGGATTCACCTAAAACTTGCAGTTTGTCACTTGGAGCTTTTCTTGTCAGGAGCCCTGTTTGGAGGCCTATATCTTTTACCCAGGGATTGATCCATGCAAAATGATTTTTGATCTGTGATCTATGGTGAAAGTGGTACATGTGTTCCAAGTTTTAAGTTATTACGAATTCGTTTGATCACTTTTCAGGGGCCATTCTGTAGGCAATTTCTACTGACTGCATTGCTGAACAGTGTACCTGCTTGTCAGGACACTACTTTGCATGCTTATAACTTTTTCCAAGTTGCACTCTTGATCAGATGGTTTTCTTTGTTGCATTTTGGACATGAATTACTTCTTATTCTATGATTTTGGCCCTTGTACCAATCCATTTGGTGGGTTTTCAAAGGTGTTTTCGTTTGCAACTTTTGCAAGTTGTGTGTTGTCTTCTACCGACAGTGATTTGTCGCCCTCTTTGACCCCTTATAACTTTCAGCTAGAGAGTCCTATGACCTTGATTCCTTTTGCGTCATGAAGCATGTTGCAAACACTTGTCCTGATAGGAGTTTCAACTTTTGACGAATCCATTTGCTATAAGAGCAATGCTATCTCCTGGAGCTATTCACACAAGTCTGCAAGTTTCACTATGTCTGCAAACTAAATGCCCAACTTTGACCTCCTACTATTTTTGGCTCATTGCACTTATTAAAGAAATTCATTTTGCACTCTGTTGCATTTGTCAGATACTTCATGTGGCCAAAGTTTCAGACCTCTGCCAATCCATTTGCCTATTTTTTAAATTCAATCAAAATGATTAAAATATTTGTCATCAACTGTGTCATGTCTCACCTCTGCGGATCGTCAACTTCAAATTGTTATATCTTTTCGTTGGGATGTCGAAACTGAGTGCCATCAGTTGCATTGTTTATGATGAATATTGATCTAACACCAGTTAAATTTTCAAGTTCCAGGCATCTTTTCATTTTTTACTAAAATGTGCGCCTAGCCGGTTTTTATCCTGAATTGTATTTTAATCGTTTTGCACGATTAAAATTCCATATGCCCCGACAGAGGAAAAATCTCAATTTTTGTAGGGTTGAAGGATGAACTACAAATTTCAAGTGTGCAAATTGGCGGGACCCAAAAGGGTGTTTTGACTTGTTTTCTAGGTCAGTCAAAATTGCCATTTGCAGTGTTCGGGCAAAGTTTGTCGGTTGATCTGGATTGCGTTTCAAGTGCTTTCAGTCGATGCCCAGATCGTGAAATTTGTGCCTGAGGGTGTTATGGGTGAGATTTGAATGGGAACAAATTTTTTTTTAGCCGGGCCCACTTTTGGACCTGACTTCATGCCTTAAGTTTTCGGTGATGCTTCGCCATAATGGAACAGAGTTGGTAAATCTGAAAGATTTCACAACCTTTGCCAATATCCTCTCTGTCGGTGTGATAATGGGAGCTTTGAAACAAGTTATAGACATCCATGAAGTACAGAGGATAGAGGAAATTTTGTGAGATGTTTTAGTTAAAATTACCCTGGTAGACAATAATGTGTAGAATTTCAACTATGACTGCATAAGAAAAAATAAATGCAGCATTAAGAGCTTTTAAAATGATCAAGGGTAGCCTTTGTGAATACAAAAGAACGAGCTAGTCAGAAAATAAAATGTCCCAGCATCAATTTCAAAGAGACTCCAGCGTATTCAAAAGGAATTCAGCGCCAGGTAAAAGGAGAATCAACATTTCACAAAAGATAAGAAAGTGACAGCATTTTAAAGGAATGAATTAGAGACCCAGCATTACTACACACTCCCTGCATAAATGGGGGTTTTCAGAGTTAAAAAAGAATGGCCCAGCACCATAAAACAAAAGCCCAGCGTCCAAGCAAGAATCAACATTTGATAAATAAGGTCTCAGCATTGCAAAACGGCCCAACACTTGTAAAAACATGCCCAACATCCAAATAAATGACCCAACAAGCATAAGACATCCAATACTAAGTTAATAATGCCTAGCAACAGAGGAAAACATCCAGCAAAAAGGATGGAAGGTTTTCACAGGGAAGAAATGGAGTTTCAAAGGTTTTTGTTCATACTGGGATATCCCATATTGACGCTGGGGCAAAATGGAGGTGTGTTTATAAGAAAAAACATACAGGGAACATTGTAAAGCAATGAAGAAAAGACACTTTGTGGGCTCCCTCATGTGCACGTGGTCCAAGGTGATTGATGATGTAAATGTGGCCCCCATGTGCTCAGGTAAAGTAATTTTAATAAAATGTTGAATTGCAGGTTCGTTCAGATCTCGAGATGAGCACCAAATCTTGCGGTGGTTGCTGATCCGCTAAGAAAAGTTGCTCACCGGTTAGTGTAAGCATTTCAATGACAAAGCACCATGTGGCATGATGATGACGTGGTAAGATGTTGCAGTTGGGTGCTTAGGTGGACCTGCGAACAAATAAATTTGCGACACATGGTGAACGATGGTGACATGACGCTGACAAGACAGAGGAAGGAGTAGATGGTTGGCTATCTCGAGATGCGTGCCAATCTGACGGTCATCACTAAGATGCAAAGGGAAGATGCATGAGGTTTAACCATGGTGGATTAATGAGATGCTGAGACATGTCCCGAGGTGATCTGGCATATAGATGCCTAGTCAGTGAGGTGGGCCAATCACGAAGTGACAAGTGGCATGGGGAAGTGTAGGTGTCCAACATGGCAATCAGGTGGAACGGTGAACCAATAAGATGTCACCACATTGCATGTGGGCCTGATTTCAAAATTCAAGTGTCTGCATGATTTGAATTTTGAATTTAATAAAGTTGCATTATTCAAAAATTTCAAATATTTTATTAATACAGTCTGCTCATAAAATGGCGTCCTGGGTCATGTTTTTAACCAAACATAGACACATTATATATCGCCGGAATCATCTCGAAACGAGGAATGCATTGATGAAGTTTATTTTCAGCTTTGAGATGGTTGGTGAGAGAAGTAATGGTCTATTTCATCCGAGGTCATTTTTGGATAAAGAATTACAGATATTTTGTAAAAGTTTCTGGAATGTAATCAGATTTCAGAATTGTCTAGGATATTTTGTTGAGTTTTAGGGTTGACTAGTGTGCCCTAAAATTGCCCTAATTGATATTTTTGTATCCCTGTTTCTAGAAAGGGAATTTTGTAATCTTTTTAAAGGGCTGGCTGGAAATTCTTGACACAAGAAGTTGAAAAGCTCATTGTGTATCCTCAATCCAGATTGTAACATGTTTTGCAGGTTGTATCAGTAAAGGGAAAAAACCTTCAAAGTCTTTTCCATATTGTCTAAGTGCAGTGTTATGAAATAGTTTGTTATACAGGAACTTGAGTCCTCATACTTAATGCAATTTTTAGTTTTCAGATCTCTCCTTCAGTTTTGTTTCTTGGGTTTTGAGTTTTCTAACTCTTTGCATAGGGTTTACTTGTGTGTATGTTTTATCTCTCAGCCTTGATCTAGGATCAAGTTAAAAGCCTCTGAGTGAAGCATAGATTCATTTGGCTCAATCAGGAAGGATGTTTCTAAGCAGTGAATGAATCTGGTATGTTGTGTTTAGGGCTTGGAATCTGTGTTCTTGTATTCTATATCTATCTCAAATGTATTGCCCAATGGATAAGGCACTGATCAGAAATTAGTATCTCCTCTATTGGTTCATCTTTGGCAGGATTGTTTACATTCTGCAAGAAAGCATTAAATCATTACCAGTACTCTACTTTTATTTACTTTTATGTTGTCCTACCCAGTGATGGAGGATCAATGAACAATAGGTTGTTGTTTAGTATTCTCTCACTGATTTCATCTATTGAAAGATCCAATAAAGAAATAGGGGGTAGAGTTAAGACTATTAGTTAAGAGTTAAATACTATTGGATCAGGTGTACCCGTCTTGGTTTGACAGAGCCAGAAGCAGAAGAGAGAAAATCCATCCCTATAGTTGGTCCAGTTGCCTATAGATTGCCCACATTTGGAACTAACCAATCCTTAATATCCATCATAGGCATATTGGTGTCTCTTTGAGTGTAAACTCCTTTCCAAGAACCAACAGACACATTGGAATGCTCAAGTGTGTCCTAATGGGTCCTACCACCCCTTCAAATAGACTTGAGTGTTCAAATGTGTCAAAAAGCATCATGAGGACTTCCTAGGGGTCCTAGTACACCTTATCACACATTATGACCCCTAGAAAGTCCCCATGAGACTTTTTGACACATTGGAAAGCTCAAGTGTGTCAAAAGGGGTAACAGGGACTTCCTAGGGATCCTAGTACGCCTTATCACATGTTATGACCCCTAGGAAGTCCCAATATCCCCTTTGGATGCATTGGAATGATCAAGTGTGTCCTCAAGGATCCTACGTCCCCTTTGGACACACTTGAGGGTTCAAATGTGTCAAAAGGGGTCATGAGAACTTCCTAGGGGTCCTAGTATGCCTTTTCACATGGTAGGACACCTAGGAAGTCCCCATGACCCCTATGGAAAATTGTCAATGCTCAAGTGTGTTGCAAGGGTTCCTACGAGCCCTTTGAACACACTTGAGCATTCAAATGTGTCAAAAGGGGTCATGGGGACTTCCTAGGGATTCTAGTACACTTTATCATGTGTTAGGACCACTAAGAAGTTCCCATGACCCCTTTAGACACATTGGAATGCTCAAGTGTGTCTTATGGGGTCCTACGACTGCTTCAGACACACTTGAGAATTCAAATGTGTTAAAATAGGTCATGAGGAATTCCTAGGGGTCCTAGTATGCTTTATCACACATTAGGACCCCTAGGAAGTGCCCATGACCAGTTTTGACACATTGGAACACTCAAGTTCCAATGACCCCTTTCGACACATTTGAACCCTCATATGTGTCCTAAGAGGTCCTATGACCCCTTCGAACATGCTTGACTATTCTATTGGGTCAAAAGGGGTCATGGGGACTTCCTAAGGGTCCCAGTATGTCTTATCATGCATTAGAAGCCCTACGAAGTCTCCATGAACCCTTTCTACACATTGGAACTCTCAAGTGTGTCCTAAGGGGTCCTACGACCCCTTTAGACACAGTTAAACATTAAAATGTATCAAAATGGGTCATGGGGACTTCCTAAGGGTCCTACTAAGCATTATCACACATTAGGACCCCTAGGAAGTCCCCATGACCCCTTTGTACACATTGGAATGCTCAAGTATGTCCTATGCGCTCCTACGAACCCTTCAAACACATTTGAGAGTTCAAATGTGTCAAAATGGGTCATGAGGACTTGCTAGGTGCCCTAGTATGACTCATCATGATTTAGGACCCCTAAAAAATCCCCATGACCCCTTTTGACACATTGGAATGCTCAAGTGTGTCCCAAGGGTTCCTGCAACCCCTTTAGACACACTTGAGCATTCTAATGTGTCCAAAGGGGTCATGGGGACTTCCAAGGGGTCCTAGTACACCTTATCACACATTAGGACCCCTAGGAAATCTCTATGACCCCTTTGGACACATTGGAATGCTCAAGTGTTGTAAGGGGCCTATGACCATTTCGGACACACTTGAGTGTTAAAATTTGTCAAAAGGAGTCATGATGACTTCCTATGGGTCCTAGTATGTGTTATCACATGTTAGGACCCTTAAGAAGTCCCCATGACCCCTTTTGACACATTGCAATGCTCAAGTGTGTCCTAAGGGGTCATAAAACCCCTTTAGACACACTTGAGTGTTCAAATGTGTCAAAAGGGGTCATGAGGACTTCCTAGGGGTCCTAGTATGCCTTATCATGCTTCAGGATGCCTAGGAGGTCCTCATGACCCCTTTCAACACATTGGAACCCTCAAGTGTGTCCTAAGGGGTCCTACGACCCCTTCAGACACACTTAAGCATTCAAATGTATCAAAAGGGGTCATGGGGACTTCCTAGGGGTCCTAGTACACCTTATCATGTGTTAGGACATGTATCAAGTCCCCATGACTCTTGTAGACACATTGGAATGCTCAAGTGTGTCCTAAGTAGTCTTATGACCCTTTTGGACACACTTGAGGGTTTCAATTTGTCAAAAGGGGTCATGAAATTTTTTTAGGGGTCCTAGTACACCTTATCATGTGTTAAGAGCCCTAGGAAGTCCCCATAACCTATTTTGACACATTAGAAACCGTCAAGTGTGTCTTAAGGGGTCCTATGACTTATTTAGACACACTTGAGCATTCAAATGTGTCAAAATGTGTCATGGGGACTTTGTAATGGTACTAGTACACCTTATCATGTGTTAGGGCCCCTAGGAAGTCCCTATGATCCCTTTGGAAACATTGGAATGCTCAAGTGTGTCCTAAGGGGTCCAATGACCCCTTTAGACCACACTTGAGGGTTCCAATGTGTCAAAAGGGGTCATGGGGAATTCCTAGGGGTGCTAGTACATCCTATCATGCGTTAGGAGCCCTAGGTGGTCCCCGTGACCCCTTTCAATACATTGGATCCCAAAAGCATGTCCTAAGGGGT